>CAJQUW010006650.1:0-207371 GCA_907163375.1 Prostheceraeus crozeri
TGACTATAGGTTTGTCTATTAAATCCTAATAGTTTTGACAATGATCTATCATGATTAAAATCAACTTGATGATTTTCGTCTAAAGTAAGAGAAAATTTATTAACTGCCGGTTCAACTGCAAAATGTAATTGTTTCTTATCTTTAAATGGTATACCTAAATGTCTCTTAATTTCATTTGATATTGATTCAACTTCGTAAGAACCAGGAAGAAAAGTTAGTATTTTCCACGTTTTTACCTTTATCAGTAGAATATCTAAATTGGTCATTTACATCTTTGATAACGCTTTGAATAGTGTTAAATGTGGAAAAACTAGTTAATGCAATTTGATAATTTTTATTTTGTTCCAAATGTAGAATGGGTTCTAAATTACAAGTGTGTGATGAAGTAGTTGTTATAATTTTTAACGTCGCACTAAATTTTGATGAACCCAAATTCTCTGTATGAGCCATGAGTTCTGCTTGTCACTCTTACACCACACGTATACAAAATCATTTTCTATCTTCTCTAATGGTGTGATCCTTTTGATAGAAAAGTAGACCGATAATAAATGTGTTAAACTAACCCCATATCAAGATTCCTCCATTTATTTCCAATTCTAGATCAATGCATTGCAAAACAAAGACATGTAGTATGTAGGTTTATTTATAATTGAATCACATATACTTTATAGCGAGGAAAAGTCAAGCGGAATAACCTCTAAGTCACTGTACACTTTATAGCACCTTGGTCGTTTTGGAGCGTCGGGCACTTTTCTCACACGCGTCGTTTTTGGTGTGAATTCACCATCAGTCCACACAATTTTTTCAATGACGACGACTTTCTTGCGGGACTCCTCCTCCTGTTCACACTTGTCTTGATCCCACTCGTCATTGGGACCGCTTTAGCTGCGTCAGAAGGTAGCCCTTAAGAGGGCTCATGGGTCGTTCCCGACGAAGGGTGATAAAAGAATGTGTTGCATGTATGAAAGTTGATCTTATCTTTTTGAATTTCTTGAACAGGTTGAATTTCTTGTACAGGTTGATCATTTGTCATAGGTTGCATATTTTGACCACATGGTGTATATTTCATATGTGAATATAAGAACGCTTGACTTGTAATATGCGTTTTACAAACGTGACAAATTTGAGTTATTTCCATTTTTATTTTTATGTGAGAAAAATTTATTTTTATTTTCATGAGAAAACAACTTTTATTTTCATGACATATCTTTTATTGTTAAAAAAAAAAATGATGTTACCAAATGTTGGTGGAGGTGCATATATCCCGAATAATCGTGACTCAGAAATAGAAATAGAAAATTATATCATGAAAACTGGAGACATTTTATCTGGTCCATTACATCTTTCTATTCTTCCGCAAAATTCAAACTTTTAACCCTTACACCGTGGTGGTATTTTATGTCTGACTGAAAATGAGTTAAAATAATTATTTTCCTCACTCTAATTTCTGATTAAATGTAGTGTTTTTTATCTAACCCCTTCACTGCGGCATGGCTCGCTCTGCGAGGCATGAGAATTTTTCTTCAGTTGCGGATGAGATTTTTCTCTTAATATCAAATCGTGTAGGAAATTTAAGGCATTTTACGAAAGTTTATGATCCGTACAGCGGTCCTGGACGCTTACGGGATTATTTTTCACATGCATCTCAGAGCGAGAAATCAGCAACTGGAGAGATTTTATTCGGTTACATTTGCCGCAGTGATAGAGCTAATAGACAATTTGTGCTATTTTTACATATATCTTCTTATAGTTATTGAAGATCTTCGTTACTTAATACTCTCATGGCTGAATAATGATGATTATAGTTTCACGCATGTCTACCACCTTGTAATTGTTCATAGTCAACTATAAAAACAATACTTGCTTCGTAATTTACTGATAACATTTCCTTCGAATCAGTTTAAGATGAAAAGAGACGCGTATAATTTCTTGGAAATGTTTGAGTATAATATAAAGCAAACTGAATGGTGCAATTGAAGTATCGTAAAAAATATTTACTTATATTGTAAACTTCTTCTGATTTATAGGTGAAGAACAACTTGGTCATTATTAGAGTTCTGTGATAATAGAATTTCCAAATCATCATTACAAATAAAATGAGAAATTTCTATAGTCCCACAAGTTATAACAAAATATTTACCTATATTTTAAACATCTTTTGAAATTACTAAGGACTTTAATTTCATTGATCCTTTTCTTTACAACGACGCTTCCTTGAGCATTTGCTTTGCACGTTACTTCAATTGATGTATATGAGCCAGTATAGTCTCGTGTGTATACATATGGGCTAAAAACTCTTTATATGAAAAATCTCTGCTACCACTAAGCCTATACGTCAAATCACTCATTCTCGAAAACATTAAATTGAAGGTTGGATAGTAAAATCTTTGCTGTGAGTAAAATATCGGGTAGAAACTTCCTCAAGATTTCATTTTAAGTCAGAGTAGGTCCAAAATTTGATGAAATTTGTAAATTGATTAACAGATATAGCAAACTTATATCACTGTGGAACTTGTATTGATGAATTTAGAGTGTATGAAATGTCGGGTAGAGGTCAAAGTCGGATTATTTATGATCATATTCCAATTGAGAAAATATTCCATTTCAGAATTTATAAGTACATTGTTATCATGTCTGGCTCAAATGTAAGCCGATTTCATATAAGCTCTTTCTTCAGGGAAGCTAAATTGTGCTATATTATCAAATGATTGAAATTTCTTCTATTTTTATAAGTATCCATTAAATATGATAAGAAATGACCAAAGATGTATCGGTTAGCTTTAACAATGCAGCGGCTGAGATTTCATCTAATTTAATCTAATTGATTTGACTAACTAATTTTATCTAATCTCCGCACAAGCTCAACAACCGACGACAAAGATAAACATTGTTAAATTTTCCCAACGCTTCACTTTTCTGAAGTTGAGATGTTTGCTAATTGTTTTGATAGCTAAAGGTGTTTACAAAAATAAAATCTTGTTATTCACAGAAATATCGAATCAAAGTTGCTTTATTCAACAACATGATAGCGAATTGCCACAAATTGCCATTAAGAACTAAATATTTCTCACACTATGTCGTGAATAATGTATTCTATTTTTCTGAAGATGAAAGCATATTACTGTGAGTATTTTGATAACTAAAATAATT
Source organism: Prostheceraeus crozeri (assembly GCA_907163375.1). Lineage (NCBI taxonomy): Eukaryota > Metazoa > Platyhelminthes > Polycladida > Euryleptidae > Prostheceraeus > Prostheceraeus crozeri. The sequence goes on from CAJQUW010006650.1 coordinate 3,151, forward strand.
CCACTTTATCAGCTATACATTTAGTTTTCGAACTTACCATTCACAGGGTTTTCCTTTTCTTCAGATAATTGATTATCTAAAATAAATATATGGAATATTAATTTTCATTTCTCGTCGCTTGCATCAACTAGAATTAGAATTAACGATGATATTTCAGCTATGAAATAGATAAATATAACTTGCGGTCAACATTGTGATCATCGGGGGCGTTCGGCAATTGAGGTAAATTCAGTTCAAAGTCAGATGCTGCAAATTATGAAGAGTTCGATAATTCAATATATATATATATATATATATTATATATATTTAATTTTATCCATACTTACAATATTCTGATGGTAGGTTGCTGTGAAGAACCTTGTCGATTTCCTCTACTTGTAATTCTTCTGACTGAACTCCTAATAGTTCATTTATAATAGCTGAAATACAGTGTAGATATAATAGGTTAGGATATAATCTCAATTGAGTCCGTGAATATTTCTTCTTGCCCAAAGATCGGCATAAGGTTCACAAGCTGAGAAGTGATGATAAACATCCAAAATGTTTCGAGTTTTATCACTTATGGCGATAGCACTGAGTTCTTGGATTGGGGCTCCCTCGGAATCTAAGAAGATAATTACCTAATAATCAAACATTGCAGCTTGTTGGTGGAACAATGATTATAATTTCAAAAATAATATACACATGGCTACAACATTGTAATTGTTCATTGAATTAGAGAGACACGTGTCAGAGTAAACTATTTAGAAAAACAACTTGTAGTATTAAGACTTAATTTTATTTTGGCATCGAATCTGATGTGGGTCGTATAATTGACATCTAATCTGTTAGCGAAAGATAAACAGGATTGAAAGACATCTTAATGGTGGACAGCCAGTAACAGAGGTGATGCTGCTCAAGTAACTAAGTGATCTGCCTATAAGCTCCAAGGACGGGTTCAAATCCTCGGCTTTTACATTAAAAATTTTAATTATTCAAAACATGCTTATTCAGATTAGTGATGGATGCGGGTTCAAATCCTCGGCTTTTACATTAAAAATTTTAATTATTCAAAACATGCTTATTCAGATTAGTGATGTGAGCAGTTGTATGATGAATCGAAACTGAAAGTATGAGTCATCATATTGTATGATGAATCGAAACTGAAAGTATGACTCATGGTTGAATCGAAACTAGATTACATAACTGTGCGCAGTTTATCACATTCCTTCTACTACTATGGAGTTGAGTTATAGAAATAGAGATGAACTGCTTAGGGCTGTCAGAATCCGCCACCTCAGTCATAACTGGGAGCTACCAACATTTTTCTGCCTAAATTCGAGCACAAAAGATTAGTTATCATGGAAGTGTTGATCTTGAATCGCTGAATCTCGTTCGGACAGGGGTCAAGCTGAAAAATGCAGAAAGTCACATTTCTTACTAAATTCACGCACAGGCATAAGAATTGCATTAAGGTCATTTTTAATATTTTTAACGCATTTAAGAACGATTTTTTTGCCTGGCTGTCGACAGATTTTACAAGATTTAAAAGATAGCAGTTTTCCAAATATCACACAGACGTCCCGGTAAGCAAGACGCCAGAGACGACGCTAGTCAGCACGTCCCTGATGATGTGGAGTGGGCCTATTGTTGACATGGTCATCTTCAACAACCAGGATTATGGAGCTTAATGGACCTACCTATATGAGCAGTTATGTCTCCTGTCTGTTTAGTGTAGTGTTCATGTACATCAGCATATTAAGAAGCATATCAGGACATGGGTGGGCTGTTTGTTAAGATGGTACCTGGTGTTTTACGCTAGATAGCTGCTACTCCATATAGACGAATACTCCACACTTTCGGGTGTATTATCCTTATTTCCTGCCATCGATCCTCCCCTTTCCTCCCTTTTCGTTAGTCTATCTCCAGCTATAGATTCAATGTACTTCTTACATTTTGCGACAATTTCATCAGTGGTGCCAAAAACTGTTTCATTTGCGATGTACCTGCACTTTCGAAAAGTAGAATAATTGAAGAAAGAAAGCAGAATGACATTGGAGGATTAAGACATAAAACACAGGGTAGAATTTCATAATGTCATGTACATGTGCTTTGAACATGTCTTAGTTACGTGCAAGTGCATGTAGATTTACATTTGTTTGTTAACTACTTGTAGATTGGCTTGGCATCTTTAAATTCGATATGTAAATGATATGTGATACGTTTAGGAGCATGAAAAATTCTGGAGGTCTGTAAAGGAAACTTCCTCAAGACATTTTCTTGCATTGTTAGATAGAAATGTAAAGACGTGGTCAGAATCCGCCCCCGGTCACATAGGATAAAACTGAGAATGTAATTATGTCTTGTTGGTGTGGCAGCTACGTTCACTAATAATCAGAAGTCCTTTCGACCTTGCTTTTTTTAAATTCCTAAAGGCCTCTGCCCGTGAAGCAGTGTAGTTTCAGTTGTTTTGCACAAATCAAAATGTGCATTCGACAAGCTATTTAAAAGCGTCCTTCTTAAAAAAGGACGATTGGCACCCTGCGTCCCTTTTTTTGCTGGCGCACCATGTTTCCTGGAACAGTAACGTTGACTCCAATGTTTTTCAGTGTTGAAGCTATCAAGAATGTCAATAAGCTTTCACTTCGCTGCATGGAGGTTGATAGCTTTGAGACTTTTTGTCCAATTTCTTTGTTTTGTCTTCTTGTTTTCCAATTTTCTTCCAATTTCATCTTTTTCAGTATTTCTATTTTTATCCGCAGTTATACAACTATGAGTTACATGCATTTCTGAGTTGCTGTGCTTTTTCATTTTTCCTCGCCACTGTTATGTTTCTTCAACATTGTTACATTCTTTTCAATATTTATGTTTTAATATAAGGAAATGAAATTAATTTATCTTTCGACGCACAGATAATATGTTTTTGCTTCTCAATAAATGTTTCGGCGAACCTCCCTTCTCTCCTGTGCGTTGAAAGATAAATAAATTCATTTTTTTTTTATTGAAATGCTATCTAAATCCTTCTTTCAAAGTTCGTTTAATATTGCTAGAAAATATTTATGTTTTTAATGTGTTAGCTCATTTTTCTATCATTTCAATTTTTAAGTCATTCTACTAGCTCATCTAGTTTGTCTTCCAGAAATTTCTGTCTTCACTTTCTTTCATTTTTCCTGAGGGACAGGTAAGCTTTACTCGGAAAACATGATGTTTTGGAGAAGGCAGCGTTTTGAAGATTCAAGGTATCTAGACATTTATCACTGTGGTCGTATGAAAGCCCATTTCAAAGCCATGAAGCTGATGCTGCTGCTTTTCGAAGCCATGGATCTACCAGTCTGCTGGACAATGCCGTGTATACCTATCCTATTGTGCGTCTTGTCGTCCCGAGTTGGACATCGTTATATGGTAACTAATATATTTATTTTTATTAGAGCTGCGTTCAACAGATTTGGGCTTGGTTGTTGTCTACAAACCCTAAAACGATATGGCATTCACCATGTATGCATTTTCATAATGGAGCAGCATGTTATGAGACATGTGCTATATACCCGTGAAAGTGATGTTACCTTTTTGAAATTCCGTTACCGAGCAGTTTTGTGGACACAGATTGAAGAAAATGAATTTCTCAAAAATTCTTTTCTGTGTCGTTGAAGAGCCCACCGAAGTGTCACACATGACACATTCCAAAAGTGAAAACAGTGAAAAAAATAGAAAATGAAATTCCGTTCCCACTTGGCCAGCCCCATTTATTATAAGCTTGACGTGTAGTCCACAGAGTTGGAAGTGGGTCAACGAAGTCTGACCCATGACCCACCTGACCCACGGCATATGTTACCCACGACCCACCTGACCGACCGACTTTTCACGAAAACATGACCCACGACCCACCTGACCCACAGGGTACCCTGACCCACGACCCACCTGACCCACCACATCTTTGACCCACCTGACCCACATCCTGCAAGGGTGAATGATGTGAATGCAATTTCCTTTTCTGGTATCATCTTTAGTTTCTTTTTCATTCAAGATTTATGTCTATCTAAGTAGAGGCCTGGTAGTATCAAAATTGTTGTTAAGATTTGTTATGAAGGTTCAAGTGCATCAGACCACTTGTCACATGATAAATAAACATGTAACATCATCAAAAGTATCTTATGATCAAAGTTCATGCACCACAATTGCCTGAGGTTCTAGAAAAATTTAAACGATTCCGTTTCTTGTCATAATTCTTTACTATCCTTTTTAGTGCTACCTATTTAACTCGTAGAGAGATGATTAGTTAAGTTGAGGGCCCAACAGACTAAATTTCAAATTTTACATATCTTAATCAAATGAAGTTAAAAAATAAGACTGCAGTAGGCCTAAATCCTTCATGCATTTATTTATTGTTAGATACTACATGTGTGAAAATTATCCCAGAAAAATCGTCAAACTAATATTTTGTTGCTTCTGATGGCAATCGATTCCAATTTCATTTACTTCCGCTGTTGTTAGATTTAAGTAGAAGGTTGTATATTTGATGTAAGAATGACATTCATTGAAAAGCAAATGCAGTAAGCATGCGCAACGCATGAATAGAAAATTGCACGATGACAAGATTATAATTCATTAATTAGCTTATAATATACATATGAACTGATATATATGAGTGGCGCTATATGTGCGAGCACGTTGTGATAACAATCACCAGCGACATCATGTAAATATTTCCTATTTTTATTGATACCAAATCAAATATCAAAACGAAACTTTTTATTGATGCGAAGTGTCAAGAAATATCTCCTGACAGAGCACTTCCATAATAAGTCTGTGTGAAAGGAATAAGTCTATATCAATGACCGTCGTATGAATTTGCGCATTTCAGATTATCATGCATCGAATGAGCAATAAGATGCATGGAACATGTACAATGCGAAAGTAGATTGAACGGCTAAATGCTTTAGATATGAAGCATGTATATTATTATGATATTCTTATCAATTATATATTTCGAAAATATTTAGGCTTTGATCAATCTTTACCACAGATATACCATTCTAATCTCTACCATAGGATATTTTCTACGAAAGACCAACAAAATCAAACGAAACAAACAAATCGAAGGTCAGCTGGCATTGCAAGAAAATTTTCAAGATTAATAATGCCTCCGAATACCTGACTTCTTCAGTAGCTGTATCTCTGAAATCAAGGTCACACATCATTGAGGTCATCATCAAGGTCATCACTGGGTATCGTCAGACATAGCGACAGAGAATCGAGCGTACACAATTGTACTCAAACAACTTCTCTCCACCAACCACCATCTGTCAGTAGACGGCAGCAATTGCTTTCGAGCCTTTAATTGTGTGAATTCCGCCCCCTTTCCAAACTGTATGAGGCTTGTGAAAGTCAATGGTGTTGTTTTTAATTACTATGTGCATCCATCACTCCTTTCAGTGGCACTGACTCAATCTTTCTCATGAATGATAAGAATACGAATAAATGAAGTTAAAGTATTTGAAATTGTCAAATCTATCATGGGTGAAACTGGTTGGAAGTGGTCAACGAAGTCTGACCCACGACCCACCTGACCCATCAACTTTTCGGAAAAACATGACCCACGACCCACGTGACCCACGCGATTTTGTGACCCACCTGACCCATGACCCACGACCCACTTCCAACTCTGGTAGTCCATCCCAATTATGAATGCTTATGCAAATTTATTTGAAATTTAGTAAAAAGTAAACTTCGTTATCTTTGTGCTTCATGTCCAAGAAAATTGTCGTTATCCGGATAGAACGTCTTAATTGCATCCACCTGGAATAGTTGCCGCAATAATGAATGACAGTTTTTGATAGTGACTGACGCCGCTGTTGGAAGAAATGCGGTATAAAGTGAACAATTCATCCTTATATGGATGAAAATTTCGGACATTTAAAAGACGATGAAAAGCTAGCACACAAATCTTTCGAGCATGTTGTTGCATCACTTGAGGACTATTTAGCATATTTGTATATGTAGATGGAAAATTGCTGAAATCCACAGTTGGCGAAGGGACTCAGTCCTATAACCGCTTATTGCAGAAGTTAATCGCTTGATGACAATGTTTGCTGAATGAGGGACACTGGTAGTCGGATGAGAAGCATTCTAATGGAAAGCATGGGTACATGTGCAATTTGGACATTGGAATCCGGAAGTGGTGATATCTCTCTGCTAGATTGTTTTAATGCGATGACGTGGAATACCTTTGAGCATCGTGGAAAGCCAACATTTTCAAGCTGAAGTATTTGAGAATGCGGATGCATGAGAACGACTGGAATTTGTCAGTTGTGACAGAAATGACGATTAGAATGCATAGGACAAGTACATTGTATGAAGGTGAAGAATGTGATGCTCTTGCTGATGTGAAACGTTTGAGAGAGGCAAGTTGGCGGCTTTCTCATCGTTGTCTTGTTCAGGGAGCAGGGAGTGCACTGTCACTAAAAGTCATACAAAGTTAATGTGAAAGCTTTCTACGAGATCGTCATCAGCTTTGTCCCATGCATGAATAATGAAGGTAGTTGCTGGAGAAATGGAGCTTTTATCAGTCTGACAGATGTAATCATTAGATTATCTCATGCCACGGGGAGTTCGTCTGTTGTTTCTACACAGTTATTCAATATATCGTACATATCCAGTATGGTCCTGAAGCTCACCAGCTCTTTCCCCCTCACTTCAGCGGTAGCCTACTGGGACCAATTGAGTCACGTCAATATAGTTTTGATGTTTTCGCACTGAATGCTATCCAGAAAGCCACCATTCAGTGCTCACATGCTGAACAAAGTTCCATTTCTGTAGAATCTGGCCCAAGCAAAATTATGTCATTATTCTTAGCTACTGAATAAACCAGTGGCTCTCAACCCCAGTCCGCGTGGGGTTGGTGCTACAAAACGGATGTGCATGCGGTACGTATTAATCCTTTCGTCGTCTCATGCTGTGTTTGCAACGTGATGAGCCTGAATTCTGATCTCTCTACTCCTGGCAAAAATGCGTGTACATCACTTGCTCTAGAAGCGTCACCTAACAGCAATATCCAACCAGTCAGCAGGATGTATGTTTTTGGTTCTAGCGGTGTGTTGATTGAGATGGTTGCAACCAATTACATCCTGAGCGCAACGTTGAATTTTGAGTGTTCTTTTCTACGGGATCGTAGACATCGGAAAGGTGGAAGTATAATATATACACGTATATCAGAAAGGGAATTGCATGTGTTAATATGCACCGAAACGATTATGAAGATGAGTGGGAGCAGCTTGCGGTGGAACTACCCACACTCAAGATTTTGGTCACATGCATTTATATTCCTCCTAATATCAATGTGTTTTCCCTTGTACGAATACCACGATATCATGTTAACAGAATGCCCGTCGTACAATTGCATTATAGACGGTGACTTTAATCATTTTCAAACTGGACTATTATATGAAGATTTAAACCTAATAGACATTGCAACAGATTCAACAAGAAAAGATAGCATGCTTGATCATATTCTCATTTCAACTTGCCTTGGTGAAGAATATTCGTCTCAAAAAGTATTGTACGATTCTCATATAGGAACATCAGACCATCGAATGTTGACTGCATATCCCAAGGAAGCGTGTGACAATGTCGTTAAACGAACAAAGTGCAATGTGTGTGATTGCTGAATCTAATATACAGTGCCTTCAACAAAAAGTATATGAGCACAACCGGTTAAAAGTGATTTTTAAACATAATGTGAATATACACTGGGAATTATTCGTTAAAATCATTTGGAACTACATAAAAGAATGCATTCCAACAAATATCGCATATATGTCAAATAGAGACAAGTATTGGATTACCCCGTTGACTAAGCATTTTATCAATCAACGTTGGGAAGCATACCGGCAGAAGAATTGGGTGAAATGCAAACACTACAAAGAAAAGGTGAAAAACAAAATTCAAAGTCAAAGGTTTTATGGGCTAATAAGAAGAAAAATCAGCAAGCAGATATCGGCAACTCGCTAATGTTGCAAGAGGAAATTGAAGTAGTGCTGATGCGCTTCACAATCTGATTCAGGAGTACGGCAGTGAACAACTGCTTGCCTATGAAATTGCCACCTATTTTGAAAGTCAGTAGAATCCCTCTAAAACCAGGGGTCTCGCTCGGTAAAAAAAAACAAAAAAAATATCCAAAAAAGTTAAGAAAGCGCAAAAATCGGAATTTCGACTAGTATTTGTAGTCAAGTGGATGCTTTGTTGATGGTTCAGTAGAATTGGACCTAATTATACGTAAAATCAAGAACTACGGATAATTTGCACACATACTTCCATCTCAGCCATCATTTACTTAGTTTTGGAAACTGTCGTGATGTTTTCTATTTTCGAGACCATCGCCTCATGCTTCAGCACATATACGTATATCAGTGCATCGCAAATCCTTGGACATCATGGAAATCGCATATTAATTTCAGCGAACTATACTATTGACGTATCTCAGATGGTAGAGAGACAGACTGGAGTCCAAAGTTCGAGTCCTGTCAGCCGCACATTTTTTGCATATTAATTTGATCAATCGTTTATCTTATTGTTAATTACGTGTACGATATGACTTCAGATGCCGTGGTGAACATCCATCCCCACTGTTGGGCTTGATAATAACAGTCACAATTATGACGAAGTATTTATTCACTGACTTCAATCGCAATGACATCTAATGATGTGTGATGGTGAGGACTTGATCCTGCCAATTGACATCCGTCGTATATAATCAATCGCAGCTCAGTTGGTAATGCGACAGGTCTGCATATACACGTAGATAAACTAGAGCCCTTGCATCAGCACAGTTTTTGCATGACAATTTGATCAATCGTTTGTCTCATTTCATTCTAATTGTAAATTTGCAAAAAAACGGGAAAGTTAAGTGAAGTGATTATCAGCAGCAAGTAATCATTTAAGGTCTACGACTAATTTCTAATCTGAGGAAAGTATTAAAAATTTAAGTTCACTGCTGCCCCACTGAAAATTGACAGGTGCTGACATCTGGAGCGCGTTGTGGTACTTTTAATCCGGATGCCCATTCTGCCGACTTCCAGTTACACTTTCAGGGCTCAAGCTCTTGACCAAAAGATCGCATGGACAGTCACTTACCTACTACGTCACGAAGACTACTGAAATACTTTTAAGGTGACTGATTAAGTATACATGTCTTACTCCTGCATAGTAATTTGCACACTTTTATTTCTGAACTTTTATATATTATTTTGTCAGACATTTCACGGTACTTGATGTGCTGACTAGAATAGAAGTGTGATGTCCAGAATGTAAAAGGAAATGGAAATAAGTTTCACAATTGATAATGATTGTTTTTATAGAAACTAGCGACTTGATAGTCTATGTTGCCGCTCATCTTCCCTTTGCAATCTTTTCGGGCATTGCGGAGCAGTTTCATGAAATAAAAGTTTGTCGATCTAAGACTCCTTATTTTCGCAATAATAGTTATGCAGCTATTTCTCCCCATTTTCACCCTGTGATCTCAAAGATGTCATAATACCCAGGGCTTCAGCGTCGTCGAACGTTCTCTAGGGTGTCTACAAGGCCTGGATATCATGGATAAATCCTGATTTTGAAAATTTGGCCTTGGTATCCTGGATATCCTGGATAAATCCTGATTTCGTCGAAATTGAAAGTTGTGAAAAACGTCCTGAGCTACATTTTTAACGTTTACAATAATGTAAACAAAATGTAATTATGCTTTTCGGTGACTTCATCTTCGTTTGTGCTTTTCGATATCATTTGATAGCGTAAAATAATGTTAGTGTGTGTTGTCTTTCTGTTTCAGGTTACATGTGTTAATTTAAGGTTTTTCGTATACATGAATTTTCGAACTTGGTGGGTGTCTCAGACTTCGGAAACAGATTAGTGACTCCTATTTTGTAGCTGCATTCAATGACTATCAGTTGGTGAATCTTGTTCGTCGTAGTGTCGACGTTCCCACATCCTTGAATTCAACTGCATCATCTTCAATGAATGCTGATGCATCTTCATCGATGCACACAAGTAAAATTTCTACAATTAACCCGGAAACGTGAACGGCTCCTATTACGGCAGCTATGAAAAAATGAAGTATATCAAAGCAGAAATAATTTGGGCCTTGGATATGGTAAAGAAACACCGTTCACAACGATCATGTGATGATCAACAATCTATATTTCAAGCGATGTTCAAGAACCACCGTGTTGTTGACAACATCCAAATGGCCAAAGATAAGTTTGACTACGTTGTGACTTTCGCGCACTGTCTCCACATTTTCAGAAAGAGATACTAGCCAGAGTGCATACGTCCAAGGAGTTTAGCATGCCTTTCGATGAGGCATTAAACAAAATTGTCCTAAGGGGACGTCAACATCTGTGGATTAGATATTTCAACGAGCACTGGTGTTGTGGTTAGTGATTATGTAACGTCAGTATTTCTCACTCACTCGAAAGCTGAAAACATATTTGAAAGTGTCAAAAAAGCATTGGATAAAATTAGTGGCTCATTTGTTGATGTCTTCAATAGATTGTTGCAAATCAGCATGGCAGTCAATCATTTCACCGAAGATTTTCTGAAAAATTTCAGCACAAGTATGGGAAGGAATTGCTCCAAACAGGTACATGCTCGTTGCATGTCATTCGTGAGTGGAGCATTGCAGTATGGATTGAAAAAATTACTTGGGATTTGTCAACTGTACTGCAAAGCTTGTACTACCTTTTCAAAGATTCTCCTGCACGCATGGCTGATTATTGGCCACACATATTACAGGTTCAACTACATTTCCTAAGTCTTTTTGCAAATGCGGTTAGGTACAAAACAGAGATGTATGTAACAGAGCAATAGAGATTCTACCGAACATTGAGAAATATTGCGTCGATGTGAAACCTCAACCCCATGTAGCATCATTCTCAACAGTCGTTGACGCAATCAATGACCCATTTCCTGCAGCGATGCTGCATTTTTTCAGCTCCGTAGCGTCTCAGTTTGAGCCATTTCTACGGCGGAATAACGATGCAAATCTGAAGGAAACATCGCAAGTGGATCTGGATTTCGGAGCCAAACGCAGTATCCCAAAGAATTCTCATCCACGCAGAATGTTGGAGTTCGGTCAAGCCCCTCGCTATTGCCTTATCGCCTTACAAAATACTTGAGAGGAGTCCGCTGAAACACGATCTTGTTAAAGACGCTGCATCACTCTCCGCTTGTCATTTTAACCAAGTTTTCAGCGCTTTGCCAAGTGCGTTTTGACATTCTATTGAACAGAATTATCGATTCCAACTGCATTTCTGTATCTCTGGCTGATTGGGCAAATCAGGAATATTCCGACTTCATTCAATCAGATCTAACGAAAAAGGAACTACAGGTAAATTTCACTGATACTGCATGGATCAATACCAAAATTTAACTGCTTAATGTTTTCTTTAGAAATCTGACATCGACGAACTTCGATTGGACGACCTCTACTGCAGTCTTCTACGAAACAAAGAAAGTTCTTAACACCTGTGGGCAGTAGTGAAGAAGGTTTTGGTCTGATTCCATGGTCAAGCAGCAGTAGAAGGTGTTTTCAACATAAGCAAGGATATGCTAATAGAGAATCTTCATGAGAGTTCAATCTTGGCGAAACGTGTGGTCCATAACGCCATTCAGTATTATGGAGGGGTTCTGCATGTTTCGCTAACTGCTTCTTTGATTGAATCGGTTAAGTATTTATGCCGGCGACGTGTAATGGCACTCGAACTAAAAAGGAATGAAGATCAGCATGTTAAAGGCAAACGTGTTGCTGAACTGCATTGTGAATTGAACTATATTGAAACTCAAAATTCGATCACTAGAGAGAAACAGTGTGAACTTTACGATCGAGCTACGGTGCTCAAAAACTTGAAGACTAGTTTGTGACCACTTGAAAACCAGATAAAAGCGTAGTTCGTTTTATAACTGAGTGTTTGAAATATATAGCAATGTAGTGTTGAAACATATAGCAGCAGTTATTTTTAAGCCTTAATGAGACAAAACGATTTTACGGTTATTATTAATGCTTTGTAATTAGGCGTTCTATTAGACACAAAAGAAACAGAAAAAGAGAAATACGAAATACCTAGTAGGTAACGGCACTGTTAAAATGGCGATAACACGAGATGGTCATTTTATGACCATCATAAAAATTTCGATAGGCTCCTTGATTTTTGCAATAATATCTCCTGGATATACTGGATATCTCTTGGATTTGAAAATTCCTGATGTAGTAGACACCCTGGTTCTCGACCTCGCCGACGGAATGCTGATAAACTATCTGCTAATCATGGTGGTGTCGCTGTGATTTCTTTCACAAACGTTAATTTGACTATATTACCCTTGACTGCGAATCCATCGACGTTCCAGTACATCAGTGTACGTGTTGCCTCCGGATCAACATCCAATATCATTATTTTGATTTATCGGAGTGGAAGCATTAGATCTACTTTCTTCGAGGAATTATCTGACCTTCTTTATGAAGTAGTAATTATTTTCAACGTTCCGGCTCGGTGGCAGGTGACATGAACATTCACATCGAGCGTCAGAATCACCCACATGCTGCTAAATAATAGAACTCTTTTCATTGTTGCGATTTGTGCAGTCAAGTCAATGGTCCTACTCTTGTTTTGGGAGGTGCTTTGGATCTTGTATTTATTTCGACAGCTTTGGCATCCCTTACAGTGACTACGCATGAAACTGGTTTGTCGGACCATTCGCTGCTCAAGTGGAACTCCTGTCTTATGCGGCCTAATGCAGTATTTGAATCATCTACATTCCGTGCTGGAAGGACATCAATATCAATTTTCAGGATTTTCAGCATGCACTATCTTGGTCAGCCATTTGGATTTTTCCGGAATTCCGGATTTTTAATGAAGATTGCATTGGGTCTTGAGATTCGACGGAAAATGGATTGAAAACAAGTGGCTAGGGGGCAGGGGTTACAGCTGCTAACTAATCAAAAAAATGGATGTGTCGGGTATATTTCATGTATTATTTCATCTCTGCCATAGTCTCATTTTAATTGCATCTTTGAGTGTTCCATGTATGATCAAAGTTCAGTATAATCAATACGCTGCGTAATAATAATGTTCATGTAATATGATGACTACCTCATTAAAATCTCATTATAATTCAGACCGTGTTATATGCAGTTGGCACAAAATTACTCAGGAAAAATGCCCTTTGAGCAGTGAAAGAAAAAATACTGTTACACGTTCACTTTGCTTCATGAAGGCAATTTTATCTTGTCTCTCCAATAAAGATTTGGCGCTAAAAATTTTATAGAGTTTGTTGCTTTAGTTATTATTTATGATGTATTTACTCGTACAAAATACAATGCTTACGAGCTGACTCGCGCATCTGCCGATCCTTAAGAAAACGTGCCGGCTCGCGAAAGCTCGGATGTAGAGTGTAAACACTTTGTTAATAAACCATAAATATTTCTGGCAGCATTATGCATATCTTTTATTGGGGAGACGAGATAAAAATTTTCTTCAAAATGAAGTGAATGGTTCTGTGGTACTACTTTTTACAGTTATGCATTAATTTTTGCACATTAATAATTTACACATTAATTTTAATGTGGGAGTATGATCTGAGTAGATGAATACGTCTTGTTTCAATTATCTGAAATTGGAAAAAATGAATAAAGATGGAAAAGAGCAAGAATAATTTTTATGTGGTCATCCTTTGCTTTGAAATGCTTCTCACGTTGTCTTCAGATATATTGATTCGTCGAGAATTCTGACTACTATTGGTAACTTCCGCTCGGAACTCTGTGGACTCGGATTTTTGTTAGATATGCTTCCGTAAAGTTTCGGTATACCTAAAGGGTTCAAGTCGGAAATTTCTATTTAATCCAACAATTAAAAATTCTGAATTCCCATGATGTTATGGAGACTGGTTTTGTGGTGTGACATGACTCCTTTTGTTGCATAAAATCATCATTGCCGTCGGGAAGCCAGTCTTGCATTTGGTCAGTGATGAGCATTAGGCCGATTACCTGGAAACTAATAGGCCTTCTCTATTGTCATCGGCTGTCGCTGATGTACTGCAGCATTATTACTATACTGTATGATTAGTACTGGGCGCATTGGTAAGCGATGTTAAAATGTGCCGAGAGCAAGTTGACCGACACATAAATACAGTGAGACTTGTTGGAGAAGACGACTGTCCACCAATCCTGCTCGTTCTTGTCTCTTCATTATACTTCAGTCAATAGAGAAACTCCTCTGGCGGGCTTTAACTTGCATTCAAATTTATTCAGATTTTTTTATCCGTGCAGACTCATAAACTTTAAACATAACTTTGACTCCTGCTTCTTGCCATCAACTTCTTGCTGTTAACATGGGATTTGCTTTGAGTAGGCTATGTGCAGACCTATCAATGTGCGGTCTTTTACCGATATAGCGTTTCTTCTTCCACACTATTTCGCACCTCTCGAGCTGAGAGGTCTGTCATTTTCCACTTCTTGTTTCAATTTTCTAACCATTGGTTTAATTACACCTGGAATCTTGTGTTGTGTCTCAATAGTAGTAAGTAGTGATCACCTTCCTTTTAACTTTCAAGTACCTTAGTACTGAGGCTTGAACATCATATACAAAGGCACAAATTCTTCAAGAGATATTGATGGTCGAACATGACTCCGATCGTCAAGCTTTATGAACAAGTTCTACTTGTTATTGACCAGATTTCATCATTCACTAAGGTTCGTGCACAAAATGATTAGTGAATCGTCAGACAAACTGCTGATTGGTCTTTTCGAAAGAATCCAGAGTTACAACTTATGGACTCTGGAACCGCATGCAGACGATTAAAAGTACTTGAAATGCCGATTTTGTCAGTCTTCATCATAGCAGAGGATTACATTCATCAAAGATTTTAGTATTGAAATCTTCAAATTCTCATCTTATTCAATGAATCTTCATTTCATGAAACTTGTCAACTTGGCATGTTTCTTCATGTAACAAGGTTTGATTCGGATTAAGTTTATTCAAATATTCAATAAGTTGAAAAAATGAAATTACATAAGTTCTATATTTAATGTCTTGAAATGATGAAAAATGATCTATCAATCTCGTTATCTCAACAGCCAGAAATTTAGGTTTGAATGTTATGGACTACAGGGGTGGACAATCTTCCGGATTTTTTCATAGGCCAATAGTCCACCCTGACCTAAGCGCCCATCAGTCCCATGGTATGATGAGGAGTGTCGTCAGACAAAGCGCTTTGTCAGACAGTTGGAACACTTTTGTCAGTCTATTCATAGTCCGGGAGCCAGCGTGAAGTTGTGCAGGGAACGAGGTAGTACACAAAACTTTCACATTGCATAGTACACCTCTAACCTACTGCAAAACTTCGCGTCTGCCGGATCAGATCATTTGCTTTTCAGAAATAGAGAGGATAACAAAATCCTATGTATTTCCAATGGTAAAATTGTGACATTTAAGGTGTTGACTCCATTTTTTCGAATTTTTGCTCATAAAAGTTACACAAATTGGTATTTTGTTGAACTGGTTATTATAGAAATCATCTACAGATCATGATCTTTCAAATGAGTTATCATTCAGTGACAGAGGATGAAGTAAAGTGTACAGACAGACACTTTTCGTTTAAGTATATCAACAATTTTCCTGAAATTTCTATATTAAAATTTGCAGTTACACCAACGAAAAGTGTCCATGGTCTCCATGGTTGTGTCAGTGTTTCATAATAGCAATGCTTCCACCTCCAGATCTTGTCTTTTCGGCGTGTTCCAGTGATCAGTACTCGGCCCATTGCTATTCCTGATATACACTCGGGGGATATATCATTAATTGTCGATGCCTTTGACCTTCGGGGTATCCTCTTGTATTGATGAGCTCAACTCTTGGTTCTATCGAACCGCCTGGTCCTTAATCCACTGAAATCAAAAGATATGTGGTGTGCTTCATCCAGGCGTCGTGACAGTGTTCCATCCACAGAATTAGATTCATCTGCGCGCGCTTCGGTTTCCTAGAAAGGAAGAATTGTATGCGACCTTAATGTCGAAATGGCACAACTTGCTCCTTCTCGAATGGATAATTCTTGTATCACCTGCTATTGGAAATGACAAAAAATAAGCTATCAGCAGAGGACACCAGAGCCAGTGAGAGATGCGTGCGTGCTGTGATACCACTTCGCACACACCAAAACAAACATCGATGTGTGGATAACATTCGATTCAATGTATGCACTACACAGTGAGCAATGCCGAGGAGAGGATGTGAAATCATCAAGTGAATTAATTTTCGTACGCCTGATACTTTCTTTAATAATGATCGGAAGGGCCAACATTATGCAGAAAACTTATGCGAAATGATCTGAATTCTTCGAATCTGAAGGAATTTTAGCAATCGAAACACTTTGCTGGAACTCACATTAATCCGCAAGCGACGCACGACTTTTTTCCTATCTCTGTAAGGTATTAGGAATTCCTTCTTGCCCACTTAATAGGTTCCTCTATGTGCCGTCAGTTTCGTATTAATCACACTTCTAGCAAACCGAAGCAGATAAACAAAATATTTAATTCTGTGGTTCCATCTGATCCTGTGAGAGTCAGCATGAGGTTAGCTATTGCTCGCACTGTTTCAACTTGTTTTGGAGTTATGAGGCGCATTCGATCTAGGCGTGGCTATCTGACTCTTACTTCTACAAAGACTCTGATCTACTCACTTGTGCTTTCCAGGGTAGATTATTGCATTTCGTGCTATTGTGTTTTGCATCATCCTGCAAAGGGTCATCAATGCTGCTGCTCGGATCGTCTACAATGTTCGTCCGAATCACCACGTTTCTCCACTACTTTGTGGGCTGCCGATCCAGGGAAGGATAGAGAGAAGACTCAACATCCTAACTTTCCTCTGCCTTCAAGGAAGCGCGCCGCATTACTTGTCTGCCGCATTAACGGAAATGTCATTCATTGAAAGCAGAAGAAGACTTCGCTCCCCATAATCTAAGATGCTACAAGTCCCTATCTCTCACAGACAGACGCTAGGAGGGCGATCATTCCCGGCTATGGCTTCTCAGTTGTGGAATTCCTTTCCACCCGATATACGACGTTCAGGTTGTCTGCTGCATTTTAAGAAACTTTTAATGACTTACTTGATGAGCAAGTTTTTTGTGTAGATTTTTTATCATTTGTAAAGCGGCCTTGAAGTCACTTTGGTGATAAAACGCCCTTCTTTATCGAATTCCTTTATAGAGGAAATAATAAAAAGGTATTTTATGAAAGCATTTTTTATGAAATAAAAATACCTTTAGATAATGGTATAAATGTGCTGATTAACATGAAAGTTTGCTAATATTGTTAAAAAAATGGCACATCAGGTATTAGTACACCCTCTCTCGCGTCCTGTTGGATACGGGTCCGGGGTTGCTGAGCAAAAGTATGGGGGTACGACTTCTTGAAGCAGTTAACACGATAAATCTAGTAGTTTATATCAATCATGTCTATGTCGTTCATCCAATGAGACTGCATTACTAGGAGTCGACTGGTTTCTTGATATAACTCCTACATAATACATTTCATGAGTTTACAAGCATGAACGAGTCAGCAATCGAGAGAGGGGGTGAGATGAATAACGAGATCGGAATCAGTTCTCAACGATGGCATCTATGGAAAAAAAGCTTTGTGTAAAGATGTGCACTCTGCAGTCTGCAGAACACATGCAATTGGATCCCATGAGAGCTCTGATGGAACATGAATCGCGTTTATTTGGGTGAACCTTCCAATACTGGGAGAACTAGCTTGAATACTTGTCTCACAGATCATGTCAGTCAAATGGCTCCGAGATTTTTAACCGAGCCGCTACGAGTTCAGCATTCAACGCTAAAAAATGTAAAATAAAAAGTTACATTGAATACACGTATATGTTCCTGTATTCCGTCGGTTTTGATCTCATATCATCTTTCAAAAACTCTGTTGATTATTAATTCGTTAGTTTTTCTGTCGGTTAAATTTCCGTTTATTAACTAAAATGAGATTGAAAGATGAAATATCAGTTGAATAGTAAATTTCTACATCGTTGAAAACCACATTCACAAAAATGCCAAATATTCAGCAAACTCTCCATCACTAATACAGCCGTTTTATGTTAGCCTCGACTTCTCTTCGCAAAATGCTGAACTTGAAAACTACATGTGAGTGCCTTAGTTCACATTAGAATAATGCAAAGACTTTCAATTGATAAAAAATGATCTAACATACAGCTGCAATATATATTGTTGTATATATTCATTCTGCTATCCCATTATCATCATTTTAAAGGTCAAACAAGTGACAAAAAATTTTTGTCGCCCTAGCAAAAAAGTGGCAAAAATTCCATAATTTTGAAGTGAATACCCTGCAAAACTCAAGATGAGTCAATACTTTTTTCGGATGATGATTGGGCAATCCACATTATACAACTAGAGAGGTTGAAAACCACCTGGAAAGTCTACCCATCCTGACGATGTTCCAACAAAAGTCTACATGAAGTCAGCGAAAGCTATTTCGACACCTTTGGCAGTAATATATAGGAATTCGATTAACAGCAGAAAAGTCCCAGATCAGTGGAAAACGGGAATTATCATCCCAAAATCAAAGCCAGCTGAAATATCACGACATCGGCAAATAACAATAGCATGTACATGATCGAAAATACTAGAAAAGTTGATCATCAACAAATTGAGACCGGTATTTGAGACAGCATTTGGATCAACTCAAAATGGTTTTAAAAGGAAATCACCGACAACAACCTCAGTATTAACAATTATTGAAAGCATGGTAGAAATCACGATGCTACAGACTCTGACGGATCTGCTTTGCTCACTCTCGATGTTAGACCAGCGTTTGACAACATCGACCATTCAGTTGCTATAAAGAATCTGCTCGACGCCGATTTCGCAATAGTTTTTCTGAAATGGATGCAAGAATACCTAGGTGATCGAATGTGTCAAGTCAAAGTTGGGCGCACTCTATCTGAGCCTTTCTCGACTTAGTCTGCAGTGACTCAATGATCCATTTTGCCCCGTTCCTCTTTGGTGTGTATATCAGCGACTCTTTAAGGATTGAATACGTGGCTTCTTTTTGCATTGTCTAAGTTGACGGAGGGAAAACCACGGTATGACGATGTTGTATGTTGGTCGCCATAACGTGTACCGTGTGACCTATAGACAGCATCGTCGAACCGTGGTCTTCCCTCCGTCAACTTACAATGTCAGCGACTATGAAGCTCTCATCCTTCAACATCTACTGTAAAAATCGCAGATGATGTTACTTCGATTCTCCCATTGATGTCTTCAGCAGATAGCAGAAATATATAGGCAGAGACCCTAAATTTTGAAAATTGGTGCAAGAAGAATTTTCTTCAATTTAATTTACACAAGTCGAAGCTCATGTTTTGCGAATAAAGGACAACCATCAAAAAGTATTAGCTATAAATACAACATTGCAGAAGTGTCGGAAGTAACAATTCTCGGGGTCACTATTACATCTGACCTGAAATGGGACAGACATGTCAATAACACCAACTTCAACGGCAAGCAAGAGATTGTACAATGTACTTACTCCGGACAATGAAACATGTTATAAGTAGTGCAGAATTACACTTGGTATACGTGCCAACTATCAGTATAGTTCTTGAGTATGCCTGTGTCAGTTTCATTGGTGTGAATAGAGAAATCGGACAAAGATCGACAGAGTCAATCGACCGGATCATAATATCATCAACTGACCACATGGAACAGTAAGTAATTGTACATCAACCTTCCTTACTGAACGTCGTGAGCAGTTTGCTGTGAGCCTTTTAAATGAAGCGAGTAGAAAGAAAAGACACATTCTGAATCACTTAGTGCCTGGAATACTGTATTTTAGTATGTGCCTTCCACTTTGTAGAACTCAGAGATTATATACTTCTTTCATTCCTGCAGCAAGTCGGTTGTACAACAACACGTCCACACCATCACAGCATGAGTCGAATTTTACTGACATATTTGTGAAATTTTGCTTTTACTTTTATATTTTAACCACTGACTTAGTGGAATTGTGATTAATGTAATAATTTTCGATTGTCAATTTCAATTACAAGCACTATTGTTCCTAACCTCCGATTGAGCCCGGTTAAGGACAGTCAAAATGAAATTGAGCATGAATCCTCTGTTACAACCCGGGATAACCTTCTTTTGCTACGTCTCCCCCAAATACCTAGGATCGCCTAGACCGCGATTCCGATTCACCATCCGACCATTATCAAGCTTTTGATATTCGCGAGTTATGAGCAGTGAATAACTCTGCTCATGTGTCGAAGAGCGCAGTCAGCTGTGTGAATTAATGTGAATTGCAGGACTCTTTGAGCATCGACTTCTTCAAGCAGGTGTTTCACTCACAATATCAGGATACGGGAACTTTTGAAGGGCAGTATGCATAAGTTACATGTAGTTTGAAACTAAACAAAATCAATGATGATAATGTACATCAAAGACTTTCCTGCGGTCTTACATACATTTCTGATTAAAAAAAGTGACTTTCATTTATAATCTGGGAGTCATAATGTGTCTCTATTTTCTCCAGATGAAAGGCGCAGTGTATTCTGTGGCATGGAATCCAATTTCCAAAGATGTGATTGCTTCAGGTGGACAGGATTGTATTTGGTAAGTTAGTCCTTGTGTTGAGAAATTGAAGTACGTTATTTATCTTGTGTAAAACCTTTTTCATGTATTTTTCATGAATATCGAAGTGTGATAAAAGACCTATGACAATGTTTACCCTCAATCAAAAGTCCTCATATTGTGAAAAATAGACAACAATTTCATTGAATCAGTAATTTTAGTCAATACCCTGTTCTGCTAGGTATAGCTCCACTCCAGACGTGTAAAGAGGCCTTGGGTCATTTTTCAAATATCAAAGATAAGAACCCAAGTATTTTTAAAATATATTTTTTGTTGTTGTTATAAACCTTCATATATTTCGACCAGCTCTTTGGTCATCATCAGATGGAAGGATTTTACAGGGAGCAGGGAGACATAATTCAAAATTCATGTGTGGGGAGTAGCATAGAGAGATAAACAAAATGATACCTCAGTACAAATGATGGAAATCATAGAGTTCGCAGGACAGGAAGTAAGTGGGCCTCTATGATCTCTGTTCCGTATTGTCTATCCAACGATACAAGATAAAAGATGAAGTCGGCTACATACGGACAATACGGAACAGAGATCAGAGGCCCACTTACTTCCTGTCCTGCGAACTATGATTTCCATCATTTGTACTGAGGTATCATTTTGTTTATCTCTCTATGCTACTCCCCACACATGAATTTTGAATTATGTCTCCCTGTAAAATCCTTCCTTTTGATGATGACCAAAGAGCTGGTCGAAATATATGAAGGTTTATAACAACAACAAAAAAACATATTTTACAAATACTTGGGTTCCTAACTTTGATAAGTTCCACTCTAGATATTGTTCTACTCCAGCATTTAACCGCAACGTAGTTTGGGAAATACATTTTCATGTTGAAAACTGTGAAGGTTGCTATGATTCCTACTATGTTGCCACGTATTCAACGAATGCATGCTGAGATGAACCATTTTTATGGAACGGAAACACTATATGCAACAATGGAAAATAGTTTTGGAGAAAGTCAAGTTGTTTATTGTTAGGCAAAGCGTACAAAAAGTTGAGCAATAAATTTCGGCTATTTGCACCATAGCCATTATGAAGAAAAGACTGGTATAAGCAAAGTTCATGGCATATACAAAACTTTTAAAATTTGATGTAAAGAATCATAGAATTAGCACCGATTTGAATTGTTGTGCGCCTTATATAAGAATAATAACGTGACTTTTTCCAAACCTATTTTCATTTGTGCACAACAGTCAAGGCATATTTCCTCAACAATGTGCAACATCTTTAATAATAGAACTGTGAAACTTAAAGCGATGCGTGTCGCCATTCAAAATGCTGCTGTCATTTTCTTTTTGTCTTCATAAATTGGGTTTTTGTATTCTGAAACTGCTATGTCCGATTTTACAGCACTATCAGACGAGCAGGAGGAACCATCATCAACACTTTCATTCATCCTAAACCAGTGTTCGGTGTTGAATGGAGTCCTTTCCATAAGTAAGTAAAAAATTGATTATCATGTGTCTGAGTTACACTACGCAGGTGTGGCTGTAAATAGAACTTCAATCATAATGTGTAAAGACGCCTTGGGTCATTTTCAAAATATCAAAGTTAGGAACCCAAGTATTTGTAAATTATATTTTTTGTTGTTGTTATAAACCTTCATATGTTTCGACCAGCTCTTTGGTCATCATCAGAAGGAAGGATTTTACAGGGAGCAGGGAGACATAATTCAAAATTCATGTGTGGGGAGTAGCATAGAGAGATAAACAAAATGATACCTCAGTACAAATGATGGAAATGATAGAGTTCGGAGGACAGGAAGTAAGTGGGCCTCTATGATCTCTGTTCCGCATTGTCTATCCAACGATACAAGATAAAAGATGAAGTCGGCTACATACGGACAATACGGAACAGAGATCACAGAGGCCCACTTACTTCCTGTCCTGCGAACTATATGATTTCCATCATTTGTACTGAGGTATCATTTTGTTTATCTCTCTATGCTACTCCCACACATGAATTTTGAATTATGTCTCCCTGTAAAATCCTTCCTTTTGATGATGACCAAAGAGCTGGTCGAAATATATGAAGGTTTATAACAACAACAAAAAAACATATTTTACAAATACTTGGGTTCCTAACTTTGATATTTCAATCATAATGTTTAATAGTAAAAGTAAATGGAAATGGAACAAACCAATTGATTCCTATACTACTTGCTTTTTTAGAAATATGATTGCAACTGCGTGTGAAGACCATCAAGTGCGTATATATGACGCCACCGCTGAAAGTTCAACTCCTTCGATGATGTTAAAAGGTAAATCAACATTCATCTTTTTATAATTGAGACCTGAATTCAAGCCTTGATCAAATCAGCTAACAATATCCGGAAGATGACGTAGGGTCAAATTCCAGCCAGATGTATTCCAAGTCGGCTCGACTTTGATAAAATAGTATTGCAACGACTAATTTAATTGCCAACCAACCCCCGTCAGTTGAGGTCGCTTTTCGTGATGATTGACTCACCTGTTTATTCAAATGATGAGTGCTGCTGTGTCCTGTCTCTAATTTCATCGAAAGGACATGAACAGGTACAAATGCCAGGTATGATGCTCGTCATTCAAAAGACGAAATGCCAAGATACGCGACGATAATGTGAAGTTGAGGGTTAAAGTGAAGCAGTTGCGGCAATGTAGGCCTATAAAAATGTTCATACAAGTGAAATTCTATTAATTTATGAGGAAGCGGCTGAGAAGAGGTTGAGCGGAAGTGAAGAGGTCATTTCCAAAATTAAGAGGATCACCGGCCATTTCTTAAGCAGCGATGGACTAGCAGTCACGCTTGTCTGCCAACGTCTGACTTTTCTACGGAGCAGTACTTCGCTTTGGTTACTTTTTGATCAGGATTTCTTCCATTTATGCCACCACCAATGTAATTTGATCATTCATAAAGTAGAGAAAGTGAAAAGGGGTTTGCCTAGTCGCTGTAAGTTCATTGATAATATCAAAGACATCACAGATCACATATAAGCAATAACCTATTTATTTTTCTAATTTATGGAACTGTTAAATTTAATGACATATACCGCAATTTTTTGGTCACCTTTTTCAGCTAAAGTGTCCTGTATTGACTTAATAGTTGTCAATCTCTTCAGATATTCAATGTACTGCGACAGACTTTTGCTGTCAATTCGGCATCTTGATAAATTCAATTGACTTCACAAATAATTCATTGACAAAGCACAAAATGAAGTCATGGTTATCATGCTCATTCATCCACGAATGTGTCTACATGTATGTAATTATCATATGAATAATACAGGTTGGCGGCCGATCCCGGTCAGCCGGGAAGTTTGTTGGGGTTGGGGAATCGCCCTTAGATTTTAGCGAAATAGCCAATCAGCCCTTAAATAGCCCGGGAATGCCATTTTGTGATAGATTACCACCACGTTCAATTAGCACAATTTCTTGATTGATTTCAACTGCCATCAAAAACACTCAAGAATTTATCAATGATTCAAGTTATCAAATAGGCATCTATTACTCTTTTGCTTCGCATCCATCGACATTTTAGAAGTGACAGTCATGTGTCGGAGTGGTCATTTTTCTGACTGTCTATCTGATCTGAAATCCATCTGATCTGATCCTCCATCTTTAATAAGTCAGATAAAAAAGAAAGAATCAATTCCTTGTAAGTCTTGCCTTTGTAATAATAGTCATGTTTGTTATTTGAAGAATGTTGCTTATAAGATCACATGTAATAGATGTAATGATAATTATATTGGTGAAACACAATGTACCATGAGAAAGCGAATCCAAGAACATATTAATTGTAATAACTGTCTTGTTCATCGACATTTTTTATCAAAACATCGATTGCCTCCATCTACCAATGATATACAAGTAGAAATCCTACAACGTAATTTCACTAATGTTTACGAACGCAAAAGTTGTGAGAGATATTTTATAAAAACCAAAAGGCCTGGAATCAATGTAATGTACAGCAATATGTAAAATGATATCTTGTCCAACATTCACCATAGTATTCAGTTTGCATCTCATTTTAAAAATGTTCTATGATTTACTGTCAAAAATGTTTTTCTTCTTTTCTTGTCGCTTTGTTAGAGGTAGTTGCTGTTTTATTGAATTAACTAAGACGTAATCGAAAGCTATTCAATACATTTTATTATTGTCTTCGTTTTATAAATTTAGTATATGGTCAATGATGAACCGAATTTAAAGTCAGCGAATGTATGGATGAAGAGATCCGCATTAGGAGCTTCGGTGAATGAAGATATTTGCGCATCGCACTGACAAAAATGTTCTTGAATCTTAGTTCAATGAAAGTTGAAGATGTCAAAGTCAGTATCAAATCATGCATGTCATGACGCTTCATTGCTCCTGTATGAATTCCAGTAGTCCAGTTTTAGATCAGATTCTCGTACTTGGAAAATCGATAAGAATAGAAAGTCGGAACTTGTATGACATTGAACGTTGATGGCAGGTGCACATTTTCTTCCGACATGTTCTCTGTATGGATGTGTTAGGATGATTACAACTTGGTCAATGACTTTCTCCAGTCCAGAGACACACCGTCGTGATCTATCAAGCTTGCCAAAGTCAATGGTCTCCAGTCCAGTGAATTCTGCTATCGGAGTCAATCATAGATGTCCCTGAAAAGTATCTGAAAAATGACGGCTTGGAAATGCACATTGCAGTCTGCTGACAGCAGACAGCAATGTACAAATTGTCATTTTCGGATTCTATTGCACAGTGGATTACGAAGTATAAATAGACAGTGATCCTTACGACTCATTGATGCTTTCAAATTCTGGGCATGACTGATATATTGTGTCCTTGATCTAATTTCCCGTTTGTTATGAGAAGCATTTCAATTTCAACACTTCTAACAGGCAATTACATTATATAGATCTGTATTTTTGTTGCAATGGTATTTTTCATTAGCCTATTTCAGAACTAGCGATCTTCGCTACATGTACAACACTACCAATTTCTTTTTATATGCACTGAAGATGTATTCTTACAAATATCATAACCATGACCTTTTGATGCTCTCAACATGTTATGTGCGTGTGTAGTAAGAGGCCATTATTAACTTATTCTCAGAAATGATACCAGAAATACTGTCTTTCATGCAAAGACTAGTCCATATTCGTGACAGTACAAGACCATTATTCAGATCAGATAGACAGTCAGAAAAATGACCACTCCGACACATGACTGTCACTTTTAAAATGTCGATGGATGCGAAGCAAAAGAGTAATAGATGCCTATTTGACAACTTGAATCATTGATAAATTCTTGAGTGTTTTTGATGGCAATAGTGTTGAAGCATTTACAATGTGTTCTGCGTGCATGACAACACAGCAATACATGTGGACATAGTGTTTTCTGGATCCCTGTGTTGTTCATAATGACTTGCAACCTATTACTTCTGAAGTGTGATATGCAGTCCATTCCGCTTAATTTGGGCTTGATTGTTATAACAATTTCCCTCCAGTATAGTGGGTGTCCCAACAAACCAGAATATTGTTATTTGATATGTTTTGTGAAACATAAGCCGCCCGATTAAGAAGGGCTGAGTGTATTTGCGTTATGATGAAAGTCGTGCTGTGTTTTGTGCTGTAAGCCAACTGTTGCATGGTTGCCTTTCAAGCGTTTTGAAATGCAAGATATTTTACTCAACCGATTTCACTGGTTAGAGGCAAAGGATAGACAATAGAAGCAGCTCTATGAAGTGTATTTCCAATTCAAATAAGCATAGGTAATATTTTGGTATATTGGTAATGCATATTACATCGTGTTGCAGCAAATTTGAAACATTGATGTTGTGACATGTTCAATGACCTAATTTACCGTGAAATTGTCCATAAGACAATATGAAACTGTCAAAGGATCAAAAATACTTCTAGTTGCTGGCTCATCTGATCACTTGCTAATCAGTTGTCTTAATTGTCTAACAGTTTTGGTGCTCAAATTTTTTTTGATAGGCCTTATTGGTAATGTTTTCATACCGGCAAGTCTAAGTATTCTGTCACTGCATATTTCAACAATGTTTCAAAAGATGCACCCGCAGTGCAAAGCAAACCGTTTTGAAAACAAATCTCTTAAACGTATAAGTTTTAGAATCAGTCTCTACAGCGATTATTATCTTTGCATATGTAACGTCCTGATCCTGAACTGAAGATTCTGAATAGATTTTGGTCAGACATTTAGAATATAAATATTTTGGAAAGAGACAAGTTTTTTAGTCTCAAAATATTAGATTACAGATAGCAGCTACTCAGGCACCTATTGAAGGAATATCAATACTAGCAAAATTTGAAATTTCCACTGATTCAACTGTTGGATAGAAGTAGAAGATGGAAGATTGGGATAGGTATAGAAGTGCATGAGAGAAAAGGGCAGGTAGTATCGGCCGATGCTACCTGCCTCTTAGCTCTCTTATCTTCTCTCTCTGGAGAAACTGGAAGTCGTCAGGAAGGGCAACCGAGCTAAATGATCACAGCGCTCCTGATTGAAGTCTCACTATGTCAGCACCGTCTAAGTCCCCAGTAAAGGAGAGTATTGACGCTAAATCATCATTTCATTTAAATAGAATCGTGACCCAATGTGTCATTTTGACATGTGAAGTATTTAAGGTCACCTGAGAGTTAAAATGCTATTTAGACTTTCGCAAGAACTTGTGAGAAATAATCATCGTATGCCTTATGTCTTCCATTATTTGTCCGTTATCAAATTTATGGCTTTCTAATCCGCCATCAGAATGTAGCCATGAAGTTTCGGTTGAATTCCCAGGCGCATGTCAGTGATCGTTTGTCCCAGACAGAACTGATATCGGAAGAGCACACTGGAATGTAGTGCAGGTCAATTCTCATCCTACTCCGAATCATGAGGGAAAAGATAAACCCGAAACAAAAGGGGAAGCATCGCACTGCCCAATCCGTCTGTTGGCTGGGAGCCAAACATCGAAATTCCCAGAGTGAATTGAATTCAGGAACTTGTGAGTACAAAATACTAAATTGTGAGAAATAATTTGACAGACTTGGAAGAGAGACTGGAATCATGTACAATTGAAGCGGCTTGCATTGATGGTATCGAAGCACTGTCAGATTGTTTCGAAACAATAGCTATCACTTGTGTTGTCAGTCTTGTTTCTTTACTTCAATCGAACGTATGAATTTTCTGTTGACGAAATTTCAATAGCGCTTCAAGGCGTCGCTTTAACATTGATCCAATTGTTTAATGTTGCCGCTATACAACGATCTTTGTCGAGGTAAGAGTGACGGAGAATATTGTAGCTGAAGCGATTAACGCAGCATTGAATTCCAAAGAATTGTTAGAAAGATTTTCTTGATATGACAATACTCGCCAAGTTTTAGTCAACTGAAGTTTTAATACCATTGTTTGCCGATGAGCTTTCGTCAATACCGACTGTGTTGAAGAACTTTAGAAACTGCAATAACCAAATCTAATAAGGGAATTTGATAGTGATTTATAGTCTCACACGGGAGGTTGTCCATTTGGTGAAAAACATGAAAAAAAAGAAGTTCACTCCCAATTTACGACTTTATATTGAAATATAATGCAACTTTTAAACCCGACGTTTCGTCGTCCTGCCGACTTGTTCACGGGAAATAGCCGTCTGTGCACTAAAATCGGCCTTATATAAAACATGTGTAGACCATTCAACAGCGCTCATGATGCCTGTTTAGTTCAGGTTTGTATTGATTGATAAATTTACTTTCTGACAATCTCGTGGATATCGGATCATTGCAACGGTAAAGTATGCTTGCTTGCTTATAACTCGTGCCACGACGGCGTAGAGCCTGCACGGTGCACCACACTTCTCCGTCGATCTTTCGGAGGTCAGCAACGGTACGTTCTCATCGAATACCGAGCTGGGCAAGATCCTTTTTGATGACACTATACCATCTTGTGCGCGGAGCCCCTCGCGGCCGTCTCCATCCAGTCCCACCAGGGTCGAAGGAGGAAACTGCCTTAGTCGGATAGGATTCGATCGGTCCATCTTACATCTTCGATCATGCGTAGTGCCGTTGATTCGAATCCTTGGATTCGTCGAGCCGCGGACTGTGAGAGGGGCCAGGTCTCTGCTCTGTATAGATGGACTGGCAGCACGACAGCATTGTAGATCCGACATTTCGTTTTTCAGGAGATGCCCTCACATAGAATATCCCGGATATATTGTCGGAGAGATTTAAGCCGAGGTAGACGAATGATGACACCTTTTCAACCGTGGAACTGGTCACATTTAATGTCGGGGGAACTGGATCCTCGCCTACATGCATGAATTTTGTTTCCGCCCAATTCACCCTCACCCCTAACTTAGCGGCCTCAGTTTCGCAGATGGCAAGAGCTTGTCGCAGATCATCCAGGGAAGAGCCTAAGATCACCGTGTCGTCAGCGTACTCTAAATCAGTCAATCTGTAGCTACTTAATTGAATACAATGTTGCTTCTGAATACTGGATTTATGTTGTTTGGATCTTAGATGAAAAGGACGATTAGTTTGACCTATATATTTCTGGTTATAAATACAACAGGTGAAACAATATAATAAGAAGCGATTGCTGCAGTCACAAGTTGTGAGGTAATTTATCACAATTGTTTTGCTTGCTACTCGGCTTTTGTTTGTTTAGAAACTGATAAAGTCCTAACTAGGCCACTCGTCAGACGAATGGGAACTTCACATTTCTTGATTAGCTTTTTGATTTTTCTTGTGGAACTGTCACCAACAACATCTAGATTCAGCATAGCAGTATTACTTCTGTCAGTCGTGTATTTTTAGACCTCTTTTTTGACGTTTGGCTTTATATATTTCGACTGAAGAAAATCCTGCTTTATTTGATCCATTGGTAAGTATTTCTTCATTTTGAATTATGTCTACCTTATCAGTACATCTATCAGTAACATAGTTAAAGCTGTTAGTAAGAAAATTGGCTTTGATGTGAGCTGGTATCTAACTACTCTTGCACAGTGTAATACCAGAATGCTCAGGTTCTTTGTACAACTTATACGAAATTTTGCGGTCTATCGTAATGGAAATGTTCAAGAAATTAAGAGTGCAGTCATTTGGTACCTCCATGGAGAATTATACATCCTGATGGTTGACTATTTCATCGAATATACTACTATTCCTCTTGAAAGGACCCAATATGATGTTATCAATGTATCTACCATAGAATTTAACTCCTATATTTCTAGACGCTATAATATGCAGCGCTTGTTTTTCGATAAAATTCATGAAAACTACAGCAAACGGTGAGACATAATGTGCACCCATAGGACAGCCTTTAGTTTGTAAAAAATAGTTTCCATCATATGAAATTTCGTAGTTGAACGGGACAAATTCAAGAAAGGCTTCGAAATCTTCCAGTGAGCTGCCGAAAGAATCTATATTTATATATCTACACCATTTCAATGATTGAAAGCAAGAATCACGACTGAAATCCTGCGAACAACAAGAAGTTTTGATGTAATGACTCCTTGATTGGACTCCATTGCCAAACTGCAAGACACTGAATGCTGACACCAATTCCGAGACACGAAGAATACAGGAAAGTCAACGAACCGCAGTTATGATGGCAGCGAATTTCAATGATTATGCGTATGGTTTTGCTCTCACTGTCACGTGACACTAGGATTTCTTATAAATTGGAGTTCCAATGATGATGTACTGTCTGCTTCTGTTGATAGCGAAAGGCAACCCTTCAACACAGTAGCTGTTAATTGATGGTTGTATATCGCTGATTCTAATATGTCGTGGCGTTGACATTCGACAATATAAATGATAAATCCGAATCAATGCGACAGCGCAACAATTGACGGATGTCAAGTAAATGAAGAGCTTGATAAAGGGATGTAAAACTTCTGTAACGAAACGCTTTGCTTCGCAAGCTAGGTCAATGAATATAAATTTATTCAATGTGTATAAAATTAAGTCATAGTTATGTCTTATAAATTGTGCAGATCTACTGAAAATCAATAAAGATTTCTTCAAGATGCTTCCAATATTCAAACGTCCATCGGTATTCTTAATAAATAAATTATCCCAACAAAATACGTTCTCTTTAATAAAACTACTATAAATGCTTCCCCAACCGTTGAATTTCTATGAACGCATCATTAGTATTAGTATAGTAATTATCACTGCTTGAACGGATATTCAAAAAAAATGTAGCGAAAATTTTCGCCCATAAGCTAGTTTTTCTTTTTAATCGTGATCTTCATGGTCGTTAGAAAACTAGGTTATTCAATATTTCTATTAATTACTGTATATAGCTAGAAATTGAGTTTGATGAGACCATGTTCATAAGATCACTGTTTTGTCACTGATGATGGTCCTATCGACTGAAACATGTTTGGTAGCTCAATAAATTTCTTATAACAATGACATTTTTGCGGCTATTATCTTTAAAAAGTATAAAACTACACAAATGAGAAAGCTTATATTTTGACCGAAGAAGCTAGTGTTTATGGGTCAACAGAACTAGTCCAGGAGGTTCATTCGATCATAACTAGAGCCCAAACACTTAAGGAATCAGTGTCTAAGCTTCAGAAAGAATTTGAGGAGAAAGGTCGATAAATGTACACATATTGTTTTGATATATTTTCTGC
Source organism: Prostheceraeus crozeri (assembly GCA_907163375.1). Lineage (NCBI taxonomy): Eukaryota > Metazoa > Platyhelminthes > Polycladida > Euryleptidae > Prostheceraeus > Prostheceraeus crozeri. Next base: position 34,435 of record CAJQUW010006650.1, read on the forward strand.
TCTAAAGGATTCTGTAACTTTTCGTATATGCGGCTCGCTGAAATTGTTTCAAGTTTTACATTATTTCATCATTGAGCATGAAGGCAAAGATTTTCAAAGTCTTCATCCAAAGTTGTATGTCGTACGCAAGCAAAAATGAGCAATGAAAGCTGAAAGTGAAAGAACACTGGATACGGCTGAGATGTCCATGGTGCGTCGAATGTGTGGTGTGTCACTCACGGAACGTTAATTAAACGCGAAGCTGAGAGCACGCTTAGACCTAGAGCCGATAACCAACATCATTCGCAGAAATCGTTGACATATGTAGCGAAAGAAAAAGAAAACTGGGTAAAGAGAGTTTGGAAGTTCGAAGTGACGGGAAAATGACCAAAGGAGCATCCAAAGAAGACCTCGGACCAAACGGTGGCATCTGATTGCTATGTTTAACTTAAGAGCTGAAGCAGCCCTTGACCATCAGACTTGGTGGAGATCCATAAGGAGAAGCAGTCTGACCCAATGACATTGGAATAAACGGGCTCAAAACGCCGAAGTAAAAAAGTAAGCTCTAATAAAAGCCCGTACTCATGAAAACGTACGTGGTTCAGTCAATAATCACTTAGACTTGACATCAAATATTTACGTTATTGATCTGGTATTGATAATGTGAATTGACAAGGGTATGTAGGTGGTAGGTTAGTGAGTTTCATTCATTGTCATGCTTTATCGCAGCTATAAGACAACTTCAACGCTTGTCATAGCTTGCAGATGAGTTAGTCGTTTGAAATGGACAACACAGTTGAATACCGAAGTGTCATTAAGTTTCTGAACTTAAAGAAAGACCCACCGAATGAAATATTGCAGCAGTTGCAAGATGTTTACGGTGAAGATTCTCCACCACGTGCTACAGTTTACAATTGGGTACGAGAGTTTCGAGGTGGTCGAACTTCAGTCTTCAATGACACAACGAAAAGTGGACGTCCAATAGAAATTTCGCAATCGAAACATCAGGTGTGTGCTTCTTTGATCCGTGACAATCGGTGTATTCGAATGGATGATCTTGCCGATGCCCTGGCTATTAGTCACGGAAGTGTCCACAATATCCTCATCGATTTGGGCGTGCGAAAGTTGTGCTCACGTTTTGTCCCAAAGTTCATCACATCCGAAATGGCAGAGACTCGATTGGCGTGCTGTCGTTCCAACGTGGAACTTTTCGACAGACTTGGATACTGATACCTTGACAACATCATCACAGAAGATGAAACGCCATTAAACTTATTTATTCCTTTGAGTCACAGGGAATCATCTGAATGGCGATTTCCAGAAGAGAGTGCTCCAAGAACAGGAACATCGCACGGTCGCTGTTCAATGTCTGTCTTCTGGTGCAGTAAAGGGATTGTCCATCTCGACACTTTGGACAAGTCGCGAACAATGAATGGCTCGTATTTCAAAGACCTTTTAGAGGCAATGTCCACAAAACTTTCGAGACGATGTCAAGTACTTACTTTATGACAATGCCCCAATTCATACTGCTGCGATTGTGAAGGAAACGGTGTCTCAATTGAAGTTCCAGACCATTCAGAATCCTCCGCATTCGCCAGATCTGGCACCATCTGACTTCTGCCTCTTTCGTCATATGAAGAAAACCTTGCGAGGCCAGAAGTTTGATTCATCTTCCGAAGTGGAGCAGCATGTAAGGCAAGTTTTTGATTCGCTGGACGAGAGCTTTTACAAGAATGCTCTCGAAGACTTGGTGTTGAAATGGCGAAAATGTGTTTATCAGAATGGATTCTACGTAGAAAAGTAATACTAGAATCCAATCTTTATTCAGCCTCGTATATAATAACATGTTCCTGCACTTCAAGTTTGATTGTATTTTTGTTACCTACAAATACACATTACATTGGATAGCTACGGTCAGGGTGTCCGCGCCCCTGGAAAACCTGGAAAAAACCTGGAATATGATTGATCCTGGAAAAACCTTGAAAAAACCTGGAAATTAAAGGAACCTGGAAAAACCTGGAAAAGACCTGGAAATTGATTGATCCTGGATAACGTGAAGTTAAGTTACCTAGTGAAATTCCACTAGCTGCTAATGCACTCAACATTTTAATGATGTGAGTTTATATGAGTGATTTTATCTTTATAAATTTTATAGAGTGAAATCTTTTTAATACTTTGTTATATCCTGACATATCTTCAATAAAGTATTCAATTATCACAATTTGTTTTTATTTGATAACAATGTACTGTAAGAGTGGGTCTTCATGCCGCATTATCTTTAATTAAATTGTATGTTTGCATGTGTATTATTATGTTAAATATCAGTGTTTACTCCATATCTGTGATTATGTACACTAGCTAAATCCCTTCTGCATGCATAAATCTATTATAATTCAGTTATGAATATGATCACAGACAAAAAACACTATCCTGTATTTTTGACAATTGAATTGTTTGAATTGCGTTCAGAGCTTAATTGTTTGCATTAAGTATTCTAGCTAGACCATCGTTTGACTTGTATTTGCCAATGTGATTATGATAGTTTCATGATAATGGATACTGTCAATTGTAAACTTTCCCTACGCTTAAAAAAAGCCGAACGTAGTCTTCTTACATCCAACGCAACGCGTATGATTAAAGCTAAGATTGGTATCACCTACTAAACCTAATGACTCCTGGTGAGCTAGTTTTGTTGGAGAGTGCCGCAAATAAAAATCTTAGGGAAGAAATATGCTAGGGCTACACTTGAACCTAATATATTTCACTGATTACAACTATGCATCCAAGAAGAAGAGAAACTTGATTTTTGGATTATTTAATCATCTTTAATATGTTTTCCTTAATTGTACATAATTAGAACATCCTTTCTTTCAGAAAGATTAATGCCGAAAGGACAATCCAAGACTTCCTTCAACCCACTCTGGTGCCACCGGTCTGAGTGCTCAGAATGGCTCCAGCGCGGTAAAACTCTGTTCAATGCATTTTGTAAAGTTTGGCAGAAAGACTTTGATGTCTCGAATATGGGTTTTCAAGCCGTAAGAAGCCATGCTGGCGGAAAGAAGCATTTAGATTTGTGCAAGATTATAAAGCAGACGAGTTCTTTAGGATCAGGCTCGAAAGGTGAACGTTCTGATAATTATGCAACTGATCCTACTGTACGATGTCACGATGTTTCCGACTTTGTAATTGATAAAGAAGTCTCTGAAGCAGAAATATTTTGGATTTTGAACATGATCATGTCTAAAAATAGTTTTCGCTCCTCTGACAAAATCGTGAAAATTTTCAGTCACATGTTCAAAAAGTCACCCGTCGCGCATCAGATGTCTCTTGGTAGAGATAAAGTCAGCTATTCTATAGTGTATGGATTAGCTCCTTATTTTCAAGGACAATTGATACAAACTTTGAAATCTCCGAACTGTTATGTTATTTGTTTCGACGAATCACTTAACAAAGTGACACAAGAAGGCCAAATTGATTTCCACGTTAGATTTTTTGATCATGATACAAATCGAGTGATCTATTCGCATTTCTATTTTTCTTTTTTACATTCTTATCAAAGTTGTTATTGATATATTATGAGGTTGTTATATTATAGAAATAGTTTGTTATATTTTAAGAAATGATATTATAAGAACAATCGTTTCGTGTTGTTTATTGGAATATATAGGACTTCCCATGTATATTCCTGTTGTCGTCTATGCGTATTTCGAAAATCAAACTAATCTGTCTCATTTGATAGATCCTGGAAAACCTGGCAAAACGGTCGTTTTGATATCTTTAATATTTCTTTTTGAGTCTAAGTGATTATTTACTGAACCACATATATGATAGTAATGAAAACATAAAGATAATAGTCAGCTGATAATACAAACAACAGAACTCTTCATTACCACCCTCCCTATTAAACATGAGAAAAAACGCCCTGGGGCCCACATTAGAAAGAAAGCAGTGCAATCAAAAATTTGTATAATCATGCATTGGATCTCCTTGGAATTTTAACTTGGCTCTTGAGATGACATATTTCTTTCTTTAATTAATCAACATCATTAATAAAATCAGTCCTTTCAATATTTTTCATGTACTAATGAAGTAGCAATTCTGTGAGTTGTACATTCACAAATGCAAACAGGGCTACGATTATTTTTTGTAGTATTGGACATCATCTGTGACTGAGGGAAGTCCGGGATATTTCCGGGATTTGGATTTTGGAATTCGGTGACAACCCTGAATTAATATAAATCCTTGCTTTCTATTTTTCTTGAATTGAGTTGGATGGCTTAGAAATATTTCCCAACAATTACCACTAGGGATCAGCTGATCATTTGAAATTTCAAATATTGCTAGGAGTCAACTTATTTAATTTATCGATTTAGGAGAAGTTTTCTTAAATATTTGGTTGTATTTACCGAAACATTTTTCCTCATTTTCTCATGAATGAAGCAATTAAATGAGAAAGCAAATGACTGATTGCTATCACTGGATAAACATTGTGTAAGAAAGATTATTTTTATGGCAAACATTGCGGTTATTTCATCGCTATCAAACCTTTTCTATTATCCAATGCCCATCGGCATTTTTATATAGGATTACTATATTTAGTTAACCCTCTCTCATCCAAGGTGGGAAGCCATATTCAAATGCTAGGATGGGACAGCAGCGTTCATATAGTGGCAAAACTCACGAAGTTGAGGTTATTAACCTCCAGCGAGAGTGGTGGTACTTCCCCTAACTAACTGCTCAGTCCTTGAACATTTCGTATCTTTCTCTACTGAGTTATTCTATCAACTAAGTTTTTACATGATCATGTAGTACGAAGGAAGCAATCATGATCACGCGATGATGCTTAGACATCAAAAATGAAAAAAATAAGGAATACTGTTAAATGGAACGCAGTGAACAAATAATTGCTAAGTTTGTAGCATGTTGCTAATTCAAAATGTGTCAAAATGTCCCGTTAAAATGCAGCAGTCAAGTTTTCGAAGTCAGATTGTAGGTCAGATTGAGGATCTAAAAGTGGAAAATAATCGAAGTTATCAACCTGAAGGCTCAAATGACTGACCGGTCTACATGTTGGTTTACACTAGCACCCCGACCCCTCTCATTTCAACTACCCAACAGTCAACACTTTTTGGATCCATTTTGACCCGTTTTTACGAACGAGCAGTCAGCGTGCAAGAATCATTTGTATTTATAGAGCGGGATCATCGATTTATTCATTGTTCATTATTATATTAATTATCGACAATATTACCCAATACGTACAATAATGACCCAATACAGGAATTAGAATATAACTTAATTCAATTAGTTGATTTCCATTCTACATGAGTTAGTAATATTTTCATCAGTAAGATCGTACCAATACTTGCCTATTACGAGCTCTACGCTGGATGATTAATCAGTATTTATAATGGCTATAGGTCACGCCTGTTAGAACTGAAGGCAATGAATATTCTTATAATCCTATGTGGTGGTAACCAGAGTTCCTATGATGAGGATGCGAAAGCAAAAATACGGCACTCCCTTTAGTAATGGCTTTAATAAAAATGAGTTGCTAAAAATATTTACACGGCAAACGTTTCGCGACGCAGTCGCTGCCTCAGTGCACTAAAAAGAAGGTAAAAGCAGTCAGAGTGCGTGGTTTATATATCAGGGTGATAATACCGTAGACAGAGTATCTCTCAGCCAACCAGCTCGTCTTTGCGATTCAACTGTGGTCTCCTATTTCTGATGTAGCGAGCTTCAGCCAGACGATTTTCAAGAGGCGAACTATGCTTGGCAATGATATTGATTGTGAAATCGAAAATGTCAAGGTTACTGTCGTGGTCATTTATCGAATGTTCGGAGAGGGCACTAGTATTGTTCTGCATCTCGCTTGATGTCAAAAACCTATACCCCAGCATCCCCATCGATTTTGGAATCAACTGTGTTCAAAAGTTTGCTGAACAAAATTGGGACAAAATTGACAATTTAGGCTTGACCATAGACAATTTGTTGAAAGGGCTTTCTTTCATTGCTTACAACTACGAAATAGAATTCGATAATCAAACCTACTTACAGACCCGTGGTTGTGCTATGGGTTTTCATTATGGCCCACCATTTGCCATTATTTCTATTCACTTTATTGAAACTGAGGCCTTAAGTAGACTGGAAAAGATCAATATCCGACCCACGATTTTTCTGCGCTATATCGATGACATTTGCATTGGTCTTTTTGAACATGATGATGACATTTTTCATAGTATTTTAACCACCTTCAATTCCGTGAACGACGGCATACAGTTTACCATAGAAATTCCTGACAACGAGAGTCCCTTGAATTTTTTAGAATCTCAATAAAAATCGTCGATGAGCAGATTTCATACGAATGGTATTCTAAGCCTAATCATTCTGAGATAACTTTGCAAAGAGACAGCTGGCTTCCTCAGCATGTTAAGGATAATTACATCTGCAGTATGAATAATCGCATCGAAAGTAGATGCTCATCATCTACTATCAAAAATAAGGCTAAGGAAAAATTTCATAATAGATTACGCAAAAACAATTATAAAACTCGCGATTTTGATTAAAAAAAAGCGTAACTCGTAAAAGCAATGGTGAGAATAATGTTAGGCTTTCTCTTAGTTTTATTAATGATAGTTGCAATAGAAAAATCAATAATTTAATAAGAAAATACAAACTGCCTGTAACCTTGATAAAAAAACCTAATAAAACCACTAGCCAATACTTTTCTAAAAAATCTGCTAAAAAACATTTAAACTGTAATCTCTGTAAATTTTCGACAACCCTTATCCCTGCGATGTGCGCTTTGTGGTTTACGAACTTGTTTGTAAACATTGTAGCAAAAGTTACATTGGGCAAACTAATAGGCCTTTCAAAATTCGTTTCGAGGAGCATGAACGTAGCTTGCGCTTGCAGAACAATACTAGTGCCCTCTCCGAACATTCGATAAATGACCACGACAGTAACCTTGACATTTTCGATTTCACAATCAATATCATTGCCAAGCATAGTTCGCCTCTTGAAAATCGTCTGGCTGAAGCTCGCTACATCAGAAATAGGAGACCACAGTTGAATCGCAAAGACGAGCTGGTTGGCTGAGAGATACTCTGTCTACGGTATTATCACCCTGATATATAAACCACGCACTCTGACTGCTTTTACCTTCTTTTTAGTGCACTGAGGCAGCGACTGCGTCGCGAAACGTTTGCCGTGTAAATATTTTTAGCAACTCATTTTTATTAAAGCCATTACTAAAGGGAGTGCCGTATTTTTGCTTTCGCATCTTCATCATGAACACCCTCCCGTATGAGGCTATCAACTACCAGAGTTCCTATATTTCTGCTATTTTCTACTTTTCGTCTACTTAGCGACATCTGCTGACGCCGTAGCGTGCGGTTGTATCTTGCATCGGCTCCGTTAGGCATCTGTTGCGCTCATGTATTTGTACCTATGTTTTGGCGTCCTTTCAATCGAACGTCTACCTTTTTGTTGGACTCTCATCGACTTCGCTGTTTTTTGCTGCCTACCCGCGATCTATATCCACCACTGACTCATCCACCCTGCCTGAAGTCTCTCGCCTCCTCCCTGCGTACATTTCCTCGGTGCTGCCACAAGCACGGACCCAGGTCTATGGCCACGAACGACTTTCCCTTCCCTACGCGCATGGGCTCGTGTGGGTCTACTTCTACCTGATCAGCGCAAGTTTTCTCCGCTCTTCTATGTCGATTGCGCAACCTCGGCGATGACATCAGCGGTGAAGCATCAATATTCCCAGTCCGATCTCCTTGATCTTCGTCAGAATTTCCCCATCACCCGACGTGTCAAACGATATTTGTGGTTTCACAAGCTGTTGCGTCACCCAATGCCTGACTCGTCCTTTCCCATTCCACCTGTAAATGTGCAACCTGCACTTGCATCGCATGTGCAGGAAGTGAAGCATACAGAATTCAACTTCTTGTGTCTAAACTTGATGATTCTTTGTTGATATTTCATGTTATTGACACGTGTTTATAATTACGCAAGCGAATGAGTGAACATAGCCGTCAACTTCCTACTGAGAGTTACCTTGCCTTCTGGAGATTTTGGGATAAAGAGTCCGGAAGCTGTTTAATCCATTAACTGAAGTAATGTCCCTGGTGAGTCTGATCCGTGCGTGCATGCTTATAACTTTACATTTTTCAATCAACGTGTTTAAAAACGGCTTCTTACATTTCATTAGTTCGCCAATATCATTTAAAAGTAACTGAGTTATTAATTTATCATGATTTGTGACTTATTAGGTTACTTAGTGAGCGTTCAATGCTGTCGTCAAACCTCTCGATTTATTTGATCAGTAATATAGGTATCAATATAAATGAATTGAACTTCAATTCAATGAAATGATGAAATCTCATTCAAAGGCGGTGATACACTATACGGTATGGAGTGACCTCCACAGCGGCACCAGAGCCCTGTCGGTGAGTCGTCTCTGACAGCAGATTCGATTTACTTCGACGTGACAACCGTCGGCCCGAGGAATCATTCCTGGGTGGTTGTCTTTGGTGGGAATGCATTAGGGTAACGCTAATGAAGCAGCTAAGGAAGAACAGCTCATGGGCTTCGATGCATCACCGACTGGGCGATTAGACATAGGACGTACGTGAGATAAGTTGGCCACTTTAATAACCTATCATGACTTCTCCACCCCTACCTTGATCGGATGACCTGTCTGGGGGTAGTGTTGAATGTAGCGACTTCGACAGTCAGTGAATCTAACAGGCACCCTGATCGGATTGACCATCTGATATGACCGGCCTGATAGATGAGACGGAAGTTTAATGCTGCACTCAATTCGCCAGCAGCTCCGATCGTGAGATGATGGTCCTCATCTCATCTTGGAGGTAGTTAGGTTAAGAATTAAGACCTTATTAATTTTTTGCAAGACATACATGCACGCGATAAGAGCTGATGTAAAGCATCTTTGACTACCAGTAAATCTGAATGATCAAGGGATTTAAGCCAATTTGTTGTAAATGATGGAAATTCTTTTTCAACTAATTTTACTTCTGCTAATTTACTTTTGCCAAGTTTTAACGTTAAAGACGATTAACCGAAAATCAAACCTTATTTTATCTTACTGAATCTTGATTTTATGGAAATTATTAACTTTGACATTAATCACTTTCTTTGAAGAGTTGATAAAGGAGATAAGAGTTATGCTCTATATTTGTCTTTGCATAGCACTCTGATGTTAAATAAATAGTTATCGTTGTTTTTGGTGCGCCAAAGACTCGCATATATATTTGAATAAAACAAAATAATAACAATTCTATTTAAACAGTCACTTTAATCAAAAGCGCAGTATGGTTCTTGCAAAACGATACATGTTTACATGCTCGATGGAAAAACTAGTGTAAGAGAATCATAATGTCTAAATTTGAACAATAGTCATATAGATTATTACTTGTGTAGACAACAGTGGCTTCTAAAGTATATTTCTGAAAATTTGAGCACTACTGTGACATATGAAATCGCCATGACCTGCAGCTGTCACATCCTGAGCAAAATAGGTTCAGTTATGTGTTTGACTTTCATTTATTAATGTAGGTATTAAAATCAGGTCAGTATTACCCAGTTGTTCTCATTTCCGGCGCCTTTGTGCGTAATTTTGTAAAGTAAAGTTGAATTTTTAGAAACTTAAGGCTTTTGTAGCATCATATTTTATATATCCTGCATAAAATGTCATTCATTAAAATTCAATATAATCACTTTTATAGAATATTTCTGAATTCGTCGTTTAGTTTCACCTAACATTTTCAGACTTCAATCTATGGATCCCCTCCTTCAAAGAAACGCCGAGTTGGACGATTGACCCTGTCCACATGGCTGAATTCCTCCAGTTCATGGGAGAGCACAACAAAAATTCCTTCTGAGGGAAACCTCAAAGAGTATGATTCTGGAGATACATCAGTACCGTACCCCTTGAGCCTGAATCCGTCTCAAGTAATTCTCCTATCGAGTCTCCCACCAAGCTTCTTACGGCTTCTTATACTTCTTGTTCCTGTCGTCAAGCATCAAGCAAGTCTTCACAGACCCAATGAAGTCTGATATCCCAGACATACTAGAGCTACGACTCTCTGGAAACCTCGCATAGAAGAAACAAAAGTGAGTCCGAAATGGCCTGACATAACCACTAATATTTTGGCACATGTAATTGAAAATTTTCCTAACCTGAAGGCTCATATCAATTTAATCGACTGTGAACAAATGTTGCTGTTTTATTTTGAAGGTTTATTGAAGCTACTGTCCGAGCCTTTACTTTGTAATTACATACTTTGATAATAGATCAGAAAGCAATCAATTTACTTTCACACAATATTTATGTAAAAGTGCGTTAACAACATTTTTTACTTACTTATCATGCATACTAACAAAATTAGCTTTAGTCTAATAAAGCCTTATTTTCATTTGCAGGCATTTTATCAATCGTACTCTAGAAGTGAATTCGTCAACACCCCTGCCATCCTCTGGTATCATTTTAACCACTCGCATCTATCTGGTGACCTGAACAAATGGTTCTATTTTTCTCCCAAACTAGGCGGAGTACTGTGTGTTCCGTGTGTTTTGTTTTCTCCTGGCAAGGTTTTGCAAGGGTGGATCTCAAAGCGTGCGAAGTTAAGTGAAGACAGCTTTGACTACTTTTAAGCACATTAACGGCGAAGACAGAGGTGCATATACTCAGAACTACTCATGCAAGTTCCATCAAGAAGCTGTGGAAGAATTGAAGTGTGTCGATGATCAGATAGGGACTGGTGACATTTCATCTAAACTTAGGACTCAAGCAGCGGCACTATAAGATGACATTTTTGCATGAAATAGAGTACCTTGGAAGGATCAATTCCTGCATTCGTAGTCATCGAAATGAGACGAACTGGATAACGCAGCGAATCATCTTGACCAAATATTAGATTCAGTCATCGAAGATTCCCGCGAATGGTTCTCAGATTGTTTGCAGAATGCTCGTAACATTACAAGCAGGCACATATTCGAAGCTCAATTTACTCTTCCGTCATCTAAACATGAAAGATCTAGCGACTCAAGTAGGATGAACTCTTTGCCTGAAAAATCAACGGTTGCCCCAATGTCATAACGTGAGCGATGTTTGATAGACTCATCTCTAGGATGTCTGAATGCAATGCTACGAATTCAAATAAAAAGGGAAGGCACTGTTCTTTATGAGTTAATTGGTCCCATTCATCATGCGTTGGCCCCAGACAGATAAAGTCACATCAAATGCCCACTTGGTCATGTGCCAACCGTACTTTCAGACCACACCAAGAAATTCTGTCAGCTGGGTCAATGAAAGTTGAAACTGATGAACACAGCACAATAATGATATCGTTCAAAATCTGCGAAGTTCTAATAGAATTATTCCGCGACTTCCAAAAGCTTCTCGTCCAGTTGTTGCTGCCTTATCATCAGTCATTTCTGATGCCGTTGATAGCACAAATAATCTTGCATTTGGAGACGTCTTACTTGTTTTGCATTAATTGCTCCTCGACAACCATCTAAATCCTCCGAAGACACAAGAAATTTGACTCAAAAGATAAAAGATCAAGTTTCGGATTATATCGTGCACGAAATCATGCCTAATCACACCTAATCATGCACATGATTTGTTCTATTCTGTTTCATTGTTTGCATTACAAAAGAAAGATGGTGGAATTCGTCCTATTTCCGTTGGGAACACGTTTCGCAGATTAGCGGCCAGAATAGCAATTGAAAATACTCAGCCTAAATTGATAGAGATTCTGATGCCACAACAACTTGGGTTTGCTTGTAGTGGAGGATGCGAAGCTACAGTTCATGCTGTTCGAGAATAAATTGAAAATCCTGATAATAGTGGCAATGTAATCGTGAAATTTGATGTTGCAAATGCATTTAATGGCATGAGACGTGATCATTTACTGGATGCTGTCATGTCTGAAGTCTCAGAAATTTATCAGATGATGCTACAAGCCTATTCGTCAGCTTCTTTATTACTTTTCGGTGATATACGTATTGAATCATCCACCGGTCTACAACAAGGTGATCCTTTCGGTCCATCAATGTTCGCTTTAGGAATCTCGAGCATCACAAAGAATGTTTCTGCTCCACTAAACATCTGGTATTTAGATGATGGGACTATTGGCGGACCGCCGGCCATTGTTATCCAATCAATAAATGATATCATTCCAAAATTATCACACATTGGTCTTCATGTTAATCCGTCTAAATCAGAGCTCATCTTTTTATCCGATGTGAAAGATTCTCATGTGGAACAGTCAAAAGAAAAAGTCCTGCCCGACATAAAAGTGTCACCCACAGATGCGGAAATATTGGGATCACCTATTCATTGTTCAAAAGTAGCAACAGCGATTTTGAAGAGAACAGTGTCTGGAGCGCATGATTGATCGATTGAAAGTCATTGATGCTCATCCGGCTTTCTTTCTTCTTATCCCTTGTTTTGCAACGCCGAAATTTTTACATGTACTTAGAACAACAAAAGCGCATCTCAATGTTCAGGTTCTGCAATCTATTGACTCCGTCATTCGACAGGTGCTGTAGACATAACAAACGTCAACTTTTCTGAGACTAGTTGGTTGCAAGCAACGTTGCCCATCCGTAAAGGCGGTATTGGTATTCGCCGGGTAATTGATGTAGCGTTACCTGCTTACGCATCGTCTGTCCACGCAGCAACTCCTCTGATTGATTCTATCCTTTCAAATCAAACTAGCTCAGCAAATATCAGACAAGCAGTTGTTACTGAATGGTCATCGCGTCATCAAGTGGTGCCACAAAACGCCGAGTTCCAGAAAATGCGGGATTCTATTGCAACTTCGGAACGATTGGAAACCTTGTTAGAAAAAGCTGTAGATCAATTTGAGTTGGCAAGATTACGCTCAGCATCATCGAACTCTGGCGCTTGGCTATCTGCACTACCAATTTCCCAATTAGGTACGGCATTGGACAGTGAGACATTCAGAATTGGCATCTATTTGAGAACTGGTGCTTCCGTTATTCGACCTTGTAAGTGCAAGTGTGGACATAATTGCGACGACAAGGGCTATCACCCTCTGTCCTGCAGACTCACTTCAGGAAGGATTCCAAGTGACGATGAAGTGAACAATACTGTGAAAAGAGCGCTAACTGTTCCAGGCTATCCTGCCATTTTAGAACCACTGGGATCAGATCGTGGAGATGGGAAAAGGCCAGATGGCATCACCAGTTTCCTTTTCTCTTCCGGTAAATGTCTTGTTTGGAATGCTGCGGTGACAGACACTTTTGCCGCGTCAAATGGCAACGACGCAAGTATCCAACCAGGGCGAGCAGCTGAAAGAGCTGAACATCTAAAAAAGAAGGAAATACCAGTGTTTGCCGACATCTACGTATTTGAACCTCTGGCTTTCGAGACCTCACGTGTGCCTGGCCCCACAACGAAAACTTTCATCAACATCATTGGGTCTAAGATGATGACGGCTTCTGGAGATAATAGGGAAGGGATGTGGTTGTGGCAGAGACTGAGCTTGGCCATCATGCGTGGGAATGCTCACTGCATTCGCAACACCTTTCCTGGATGTGACTTTTATTAGGATTTTTCAGCTTTTTTATTATTAATTGTCCACAAACATATCAAATAAGACTACGATGATATCATACAGCTGTCCACCATGAAGTATGATTCGCGATAGCAGCTGAAATAAATTGACTAAATTTTCATCAAAATCTTGTTTTAACAACCGATTTTTTTTTCAAGTAGATGATAATTTGAACTGCAGTTTTTATACAAAAAAATCAAGTATCAAAAATAACTAAAATTATATTAAAACTTCCCCCAAAACGATTTTCTGGTTACGCGCCTGCTATCGATCTAACCTCAATGTATCAGTGTGCAAGAATGTCATTATTCCTAACAGAAAATCCCATTTTCTATGTTGTTATGTCGAAGACCTTGATACTTCTGTTAGCGTGATTTATCATCCCTACTGGGGTTCTTGCTAGGCTCATGATATCATGTTGAATTTTATTCAAACAGTGTTTCCGCGCTCCTGGAAATTCCTGGAATTTCGATAACGGTTTTCCAGGGCTCTGGAAACTCCTGGAATTTTGAATTTTTACCTAACCTCCTGGAAACTCCTGGAATTTTATAGATATGGTAGAAAAATTTTATGCTAGAAGTTTTTAACGGAATTTTTCTATTCATACAAAGTTAATGTAATGAAAAAAAAAGAAAAAAAAGCAAAAGAAATTTCTAGCTATACATTTTAAAGACGTTCTTGTCAATCTTTTTGATTCAGGAAATTTAATTAACGCTCTTTTTATTGCAATCCGTAGTCTATAAAAGAAACAACTCGTGCATTGAAACATTTTGAATACCGGTAGATATGGATTTGAAATGAAGCCTTGAATATCGTATTCATTTTTTCTTGCATTTAGGGCTGTGTGTTAACCGCACCTGCGGCACCGTTGCACAGAAAATTTGGAAAAATTTTCCTGAAGCACTTCTTTAAGCATAGACCAAATATATAACTTGCTTTGCGCTCTAGATTGTCGTGGGATAGTCAATTAAATTATCAAAATTTTGTAGGCACGGTCTCTGTCCTTCATGGGAAATGTTTACATTTTCTAGAATTCAATGCAAATTTTATCGAGTAGGATAGTAGGGAAAATTCTAACAATGTTAAAAAATTTGAAGCATACTTGCAAAGACATTCTTTAATTCTATTTTTCTTTTTTGACTGTCATCATACTTGTGCGTTTGTATGATAGTTCTAATAAAATTCTTTAAAACTAGATGAAAACGGAACTTATGCAGACATGCAACAAAAAATGATTGAAAGAATAATAATGACTGACTTGCTAAGTCAGTGGCAGACGAAACGTTGGGTTTTTAATTGATTCATTTTAAAATGATATACTGCAAAGGAGGAGTTTATTTTTTATTCTTTTTCAAAATAACTGAACAGATCATGAAATCTAGACATGTTCGAAGCAATGTCACGTCTGCAAATTACTGTGCGGAAAGTCACGATCTCGACATTACGATCGGCTTCAAGCAGTCAAGAAGAAAGTCTTTCGGACGAATACCTGGCCACTGGAATGCCAAGATAGCCTTCATCTTGGCAAGAGGAGCAACTGCAGGGTAGTAAGGCTTGGCGCGAATAGTACCGTGCCGTTGTATTCGAGCGGCAGCACTGCTGGTATTTGAGCGAAATGATATACCGCGCGAATACTGGTATTCGAGCGAGAATGGTAGTCACTCTTGAACGACAATTCCAACGCTTCAGACCGTGGTTTCTGCGGTTTATCTTCCCTAATTTTCTAATGATATATTGTTTCTGCTTGCCTCAGTGCTTAATTCTCTTCACGCAGAACTCCACCTATCATTGAATAGCCTACAATAGAAACAGTAGCGTCACGTGCGTGGAATATTGATATGGTGTGGAAGTCAGCAATTAATGGAGAATAGATGGAACAGAATGCCAGGCAGCTTTGCACGAGCAAGGTGTTACCAATGTCCTCAGTTGAATCTGATACACGGTAGGAGAGAAGAACAAAATAATCGATAGGATATGGCGACAGAAGCTTGACGTGTTCTTCTATATAATATACGGTATCACGCTTGCTCACTGTGTTTTCGCACTCTTTGTTTGGTCTCTGTCAACCTATTGCACTATCAATCTTACTCTGATCCAGGTGGAGTCCAGGTAGTATTTCGTTATTATCAACTGACATTCATTTGTAACGGCCGTCTATTGATTTAACATGTCCTGTTCAACTGCTTGGAATGCCGGACGTACATCTTCATGGGTCTGGGAATTTTTCCGAAAAGATGACTCAACATCAACAGCGAAGTTCAATTTGTGTTCGAAAACTTTATCATATAAGACCTCAACATCAAATCTTGCTCTTCATTTGAATAAAGTACACAATCGCCATGATCCCAAAAAGAAGCAATTAAATTTACCCAGAAAAAGAGATGCAAGTGGAAGATGCGCTCAACCTCAAAATCAAGGTCCATCATCTCATTTTTTCAGAAAATTGCACAATAATGAGCTAATAGTTGCCGCTTCTAATAGTAACATTAGAACAAGTAAGCCCACATGTAGTTTACAGTGTAGTGATCTTGGATCACAAATGCATCAAAAGAACACTGAAACCATTGACTTAGACGCTGATCAAACTGATGTCGTAAAGAAGAACAAGATACAAATTGACGATTACATTTCTTTGAGATCTCGACGCGTTTGTTCATCTGAGAGAGCTTCTCAGTTATCTAAACTTCTTGCTCAAGCAACATACATCGATATATTACCTTTGAGTGTATTTGAAGGCGAAGGTATGAAGCAGTTTTTTGATTTCATTGAGCCGAATTATCAATTACCTGTGCATAAAATTGTAATGGAACTTGTCAAAGTTGAATATCAAGAAATAGTGGAAAAGTGTATCTCATACTTATCCGAGGAGCTATGCCTTCGGGAGCTTGCTTCAGATCAGGCTTTACCATCAATAACACTGATATATGGACCAATAGCCATATGGAATCATTCGCCGCAGTGACTCTTCACTTCGTAACGAAAGATTGGACTCTACAATCTGTGGTCCTAGGAACCACATCTTTGATGGATAACCACACCGGCGAAAATATCCACGGCTATTTGAATATCACTTTCGCTAAATTTAATATTTCAAAAGTGTTCTTTTCAACTACGGATAACGCTGCAAACATGCATTCCGCAATGAAAAATCAAATAGAGCATGGATGTATAGGGTTTTATCACGGATGTTTCGCTCATTTGTTACATCTAACAATTATTGATTCATTTACCCAAAATGGATGCCAGACATTGATCCAGAAAGTGAAATTAATTGTTTCTTCTTTTCGGCGCAGTAGTGTTTTATCAAATTCATTACAGAAAGCTCTTGCCTATCTGATCCGTGAAGATAAGCTACCTGGTTTGTTCCGCAATCGTCGTTTTCAGATTGACGTTGAAACAAGATGGTCTTCAATATTTAATATGATCAACTCTTTTCTTGATTTAAAGCCCGCCATTGATATTGCTTTGACAACTGCATCGACGTGTGTGACATTCAGAATGTTTCAGAAAAGGATGTTGAGAAATTGTCTTTTATTCGAGAATACTTAAAGTCATTGGCCGACATAACAACGGGTTGGCAATCTGAATCACTGTCTTCTCTTAGTGAGGCCTTCCCACTGTTGTACAAAATTTCGGACTGCTTGATTGAGAATGCAAAGAACTTGAAGCACAAGCACATCCATTCTTTTGCGGAAATATTAAATCAGAATCTCAGGGAACGTTTTTCTTTGGATGATCACTTTATTTGGGAAATATGAGTATTCACACATTGGCTTCTTTACTGGATCCACGATTCAGAAAATTAACATTTTTGTCTAAGGAAGAAACAAAAAACATGGTGAAGCAAAGGATAATTGAACAGATGGAGAAACTGGCACTTGTTAAATTAGACTCTTGTTCTACGTCTGTTTCTAATATTATCGATTCAATGAGCGAAAACAAACCAAATATCAGATTATCTCTTTAGAGGTTATTGGACGAAGATGAGCCACTATCTGCAGAATTAGTTACTAATATGGTGTCACCTTGTGAAGAGGAATATAATTCTTACATGAATCATACGAAGGTTTGTAATGAAGTTGATCCACTGCAATGGTGGAAGACAAACGGACAGAATTATGAAAGGCTTGCGATTTTAACAAGAATTGTTTTTGGTGTTCAAACAACCAGTTCACCAGCTGAATGCGTCTTCAGTAGTGCCGGAAATGTCTTCGGACAAAATCGACTGTCGTTGAAAAACGATAACGCAGACATTATTATTTTCCTTCACTGCAACAGAAATTTATTTTAAATTCGATTCACATATGTATTTGGTTAATGAATCTCTATGAACTACATAATCGTGTGCATGTTAGTTCTTAATGTGTGTTGATTTTTATAGATCTGTATGTAATCCATGAGTTTACGAATACTAATTTTCTAAAATTTTGTATTGGTCGCTCGAGTATACAGCAATCGTTATCAGTCTTGTTTTACTCAAGTTAGAATAGGCCTACATGTAGGCTATTATATCGGAATATAAGCTTGTATTAATGGACTAGGAGACTATTTAGGTAAATTAACAGTGATTAAATTATAAAATATAACTTTGAACAATATAAAATGGATAATGTACTGGTTAATCGGGATAATTCAGCCTATATCTAGCAATAAAAACAACTGACTATAATTCAGCTCGAATAGTGGTATTCGAGCGCGTATTCGAGCGGTAAATATTCGAACGAACTATTCGAGCCAAACACTATTCGCGCCCAGCCTTGCAGGGTAGGCTTACGTTGTACTCACTGAGATTTCAAAATTCTGAGGTCGCGGGAATCGGGATTTCGTGGTCTAAAATGATTTACCATGAACTTAAATTGCCGAATGTTCGTCAACTTTCACTTTTTCTACCATCATCAGGAAATACATCGTTTTTATGAGATAACCGTGATTTTCAAAGGGTTTCATTTTCCTGATGTAGAAATTTATTGTGAAGTGAATTGATATTTGAAGTTTGATTATCATGAAGCTTGACTTTATTTGATAAATAGAATTGAGTAATGTGCATGAAAACAGAATCATGGTATGTCAAATTTTTGAACATGTTGATAGATGAAATTTGAAAGATAGTGCCAGTAAGCTGATGAAAAAATGGCAAGAAAACTAAAAATGTGTGAAACCTTTACTTATCGTTTATGATAAGATACAATAACACTTCCACAATGTCACTTGGCAAAACCGAAAAAATCTTGCTAGCTAGTGACTGGTATTGATTTAAGTGAGTGCCAGATTCTTCCTAAAAAACGGAAGGTACTGCCAGTTTTGAGAGATGGAAGGAAGTGCCAGCTTTGCCGAAGAAGGTGCCAGTTACGATCATTATTATTATTATACTTTTTATTTAAAATCACTATTATTCCCAGCTAAATTTTACTGAATTTTGTTATTGTAGACCTGATCCTTTCGCAGCAGTTCTCACATCAGTAGATCAGAAAGAGATAACGAGGTGTCAGGTTATACGATAATCTGAATTGCTAGTTTCAAGTAAATATAATTTATGAGCTCGTGATTTCCGTAAGAGTGTACAAAGGGGTTATAATGTATGTGTTAATTCATACGTAGGGGATATTTCTGATGAAGTTGAAAGGCTTTCCTCTTTGCTGCTCCTTCATAGTATCTGGGGTATTTCTAGAAATCGGAGAAGCAATGCATTTTTTGCAACACATACTGTACAAAATTCTTCTGGATTCCTCAACATTCTTTCGAGTGTACAAAACTTAATAAAACTTTATGATAATGTGTCCCCTACTGATATGCTTAAGTCCAGTGGGTATGCGCCGGTGCTTAAAATCACGCCTGATCACTGATCTAAGGTAAGGAGTTCGATTCGAGCGACTTGATAAGTGAAGTTGGACATCAATGTGGTTAACCACCCGATTTAAGACAATTGGTCCAGCGCGACCCATCAAAATGCGGCCAAATCCCTCGGCATGCCAATGACATGACTTTCAAATGGTGTCAAGCCAACTTTCTCGTTCAATAGTGTGTTCACCGAATGAAGAGGGTATCACTTTGCAGTGTCGTCTGATGTGTGAGGCAACATAGTTGGGAATTGAGATCCTCACCACAGACTGGACACCAAATCTCTTCACAACTCTAGGAAGTGATGATATGTAGAATACCGACCTTCTGAGAGACACGGCCACGAGAGAACTCGTAACCGTAATGTGCATTTTAGAAATCGATGTTCGAAGCGTCATGCAATTCGCATAAAATTTATACAGTTGGCTGCAATTCATCAAGTTAAGCTTGATTATCTTCTTGGACACCAGGAACGGCGAGCTACTTAGGCGTCAATCCGCATTTTGCTAAATCATTCAATCGGCATTACCAACCAGTGTGGGAATGGAACCCGATGCAGTCTTCTATTTTCGACTCAAGCACGAGCCGGTCCTTTATATTTTACGTTAGTAGCCATTTGAACTGCTGTAAATTGTTTGAATAATCAATTATCATGCAGGCCTGTGATTACTCCTCAAATTCCTCAAATTTGTTTATTACTCCTCAAATCCTCAAAAATTCCTCAAATATAGCTTAACTATGAGAAATTCCTCAAATATGACACACTACAGACTAAATGTCGGATAATGTATTGTTTTTTGGCGAATGGCGATGATTTGTAAACTTCCATACAAGAAGCTAAGATAGAATCCTGTAACATGTACCCTACATCCATGCTGCTAATCATGAATCACTCATGATTTATTTCTTTTCTTTTTCTTCTCATGATTTATAACTTAATGATTTTTCTCTCACACACTTGGTAGATTTCAGATAGCGTAATCCCGCTGTGCTAGCTAGATCTGATATTTTGATTGGAAACAGACCTGTCCTTTTACCATTTGAATGGGCAGGCTGTTAAATAGAATCTTTTCAATATATAAGAACGACGCTTTTTAAGCACGGGAGCTTTTGAAAAGAGCGACTTACTCACCAATTCATTCCACATGAGGAGAGGAGAACCGTTGCTTGTCCTTCTAGTATTTTTAAATTTCTAGACATTTCAGGATATAATGATTTTCTTTTAGCCATGTCATATTTAGCACATCAAAAATTAACCAGTCGTTAGCTTGTTTTTTTTAATTTTGTTACCTTGACGCACTTTGTTACGTTGAATACGTTGAATGTCGTTTTCATTTCTGCAAGCTACAGGGCTGCAGATGTTCCGTTCGTCTGGACTTGCTTTGCTAAACAGAGAAGTTGTCCCAAGTTATTGTCTGTCGAACTCACTCATTAAATGCTTTCACGTATTTGATGATTGAAATATTGCGATCAACCTACAGAAATTGTATATTTGAACACAGCAATTGTTTACTTCTAACTTCATAATATTACTTAGAATTCCAACAATAAAATGCACATTCGATTATTTTCATTAATTATCTTGACCTTTGTCACAACCTTCTTTATATGTTTCTGCGACTATATGGCTGCTAAATGCATGCCTGCACTTCTTAAAGAACTTAAGGATATCGATCTTCCATATCCATTATATGATGACATATAGGTAGCTCAGCCCACTTGGATTTCAGTGCTCTTATCAACTGAACCGTTTGTTTCACTCACTCTCTTCCATTTTATTTCCGCCGAACATCCGACGGAGTAAAGCGGATGTTTCCTAAATTTAGTGTCTACATGCCTCCTGGTCACTAGCGTGCGGGGGTTGGAAGCGTATGAAGCTCTGCTGTCTCATGAGTCTTTTTGCAGCTACATTTTCCAGGGTCTGCCGACCGACATTTATCCTGAATGAATTATTCACGTATAGATCGTTTTCATAATTTGCTGAACACAGGTTGGTGTGAAATTAGTGCACACATTGCTTATCGTTGTATGTGAACTTAGATTAATTAAGACATTGAACCACATAGTACTGGGTTGGTAGATTTTCAACCTGGGTCTACTGCAAGATGTGGACGTCAATATCTCGACGCAACTTCATGCGAATAGAGGTGATAATCTTTCACTCTTTGCCTTATGAGACCAACAAATCAACTGGCAAGCCTGTTCCCGACACTTGTTTTGTGTTGTATGAGAGAATTCATGTTCATTTGAATATAGATCGGAGCGATATGATCAAACGCTAACAAGTAAACAAAACCCACCAAAACTTATGTAGCATAAAGTAAAATTAGTACATGTAGATTAGTGTGTAATGTGGCGTATCCCTCATAATAAATTACTGACTTTTTTTAAGTCACAAGCATTCCGTCAACGATTTTAAGCTTTCTATACTTAAGGGTTACTCTCCTCCCAAATTTGTCTTTAAAATTTGTCTGCCAAATTTGTCCGTAAAAATTAATCGTTGCAAAGCCCCAGAGGCATGTGGTTGAGGATATATCCTACATTCAAAAATAGCATACAAATCTGACAAGCATCATTGAATTGGAGACGATAGCGTGAAGCAGAGCGATATCAGCAGCTTGATCTGACTTCCTCTGTTCGACACATTCTAAGCAGATAATACTTGAGCAACAAATTGATTTCGTAACAACGCGGGAAGTGATTATGACCAAGTCAGTATTCCTTTGCAATATACACAACTTCAAAAAGTGGGGTGTGATCAACCCTTGGGTTACCTTCTTCGTTGTGACTTTCATGATTTGAAGTTTGGCCCAAAATCTGTGCTAAAATTTGCAGTTTTTCTTGCAATTATCATATTAGGCTCCGTTTCCATTCCTCAAATTTTTCACAAAAAATCCTCAATTTTTTTCATAGGCTAATCACAGGCCTGATCATGCTTCAAGATTCACTCAGTGTGTCTGTCTGCCTGATCAGAATTCAGGCATATGAGTATCCATAGACTGATATACATGTATCGGTGTATAGCTACCAAATTCCAACATTCTTTTTCGTGTTCATTAATCGAATGTGTAAACGTGTGCTTGCTTTTCAAACCGTAATTATGACTCACATCCACAATGAAATTACCATGCTATCAATAACTCTTCCGGCCGATAAAATGTTTTGAAACTTATGTGATACAAAGCATGTTGTAGAAATCGTTTTCATGACTTGTTTTGTACAGAGCGCGCTGGTCTTAAGATCCATAGCTAGAATCAGTCTTATGAGAAGATAATGCGTGTAACATGGAAACTTATCTCCTAGCCATGATATTAGCGCTTTTCTAATGATTTAGACTTTCGTCTTGGTAGGCATGATTACAAACCGAGCAAATTGAGCTCGATCAATCACAAACGGAGTATAAAAGAAATTTGAAGTTTAAGAGCACGTCACTGAAAATTGTCATGAAAATTGGTGGCCCGGTCATGATTCCAAAAAATCCAGGCCCGATTCCGATAAGCCTCGGTGCAGGTCCGCAATCTGGTGGCGGCGGTCGTCGTGTAAAAAAGGTAGGGACATAATCAACACAAGTTTATGACTTCCGGTTACCAGAAATTCCTCGTTCAAGTTGCCCGACCTTTTCCGAAGCAGGAGAAATAAACTCGCTGCGCTTTTCAGTGTAACGCGGTCGAAAAGGATCAGAAAATTGCTCAATTTCGTTTGGCTTGAATGCCAATTGTACCTCTAAGAAGTATACCAGTTTTGTAGGCTAGTTATTGGAATTGATCAGACAAATTGTTTCACAAAGAACGGCCATGCACCACATGATCAGTCGATGTGTGCTACTTGAATAGCTGAATAGAAATTTCCTCTATATGCTGTTTATTAATGATGTCTTTAAATTCATGTGTTAAACGCATATCACAACCCCTACGTTGAACACTTTACATGCAGTATGTATGACATGCGAAAGATAATGTAATTTGATCAGGTAAAAAAACGGGATAAAGTGTGAAATATAAATGTAAGTTTCAGCCTGCGATGGCTCATATATCGATGTGGTTAAATGATCATATAATGATTACTAATAATAATTATAATTATTATAATTATAATAATAATCATTAATCATATAATGATGTGGTTGAAGCGCTAACTAGACGCAAGTGCATAAATATTGAAGTAACGTAGATGAAATGACATATTCTCTTCTTCTTTTTCTCAATCTTTGTCTCTTTTTCCTATAATTTTAATCGGCAACAGCGCTGGGAGCTCTGTTGGTGTTTTGTCATTCCACGTTTTCATCCTCATCGAAAACGTCATTTCAGTCTTTCCACTATCCGTAATTGTCTACATTTTCTTGCTACCGGTTCTTGATAGTTTGATTATTGATTAATGATTAATGATAATAACTAATGATATTATCTTAGCGGTGAAGCTCTAGCAAGAATACATCTCACTTACAGAAAGGATGCAAAATTCATTAAGATGGCAGTAGCATTGCTTTTGTATGATTTAAGTTATGCATCAATATCTGCGGGAGCTTCTTATTATCCGGAATTAATAACACATGAATATCACAGGAGTTAATAACACATGAGCATTTATAAATATATCAACCGTTTTGTATTATTTTGCATTAATGACGAATTATAGTTATGTGAATTTCATATTGCCGGCTGTGTTTCATCTTCGGGTGTTTCTCAAAGCTGCTACTTTCAACAGACCCCGTACTTAACTACGGCAGCTGTTAATTCCCAGATCGGCTGACTGAATCGTGAGAACAGCTCATTGTCAGCTTACACCAGCCGTGTTTAGTTTATGGCGAACATTCACTTGTTTCATAGATTTTTTCATCGTTGATCCTCAACAGCTTCTCTCTCTCTCTCTTTTCGACAGGACACACTGCCAAAGTCTTCCACGTACGTTTTTCTCCTATTAAGGATGATCTCCTGTGCAGCAGCTCCGATGATAAGTAAGTCAATCCTGTTAATGATCGAAAATCGCTAGAATTGATGAGAATGGTTCAATACATGGAAGCAGAAAATAATATTTAATTTATTGATTCAATGAATTAATTTCTTTTTTTATCAATGAAGTGCATAAATTCTTCTACATTTGACTCTAATTTGAAGATAAGATTGTGTTACTGCATGATTATCAGTTTTGTTCGTACATAGCACACATTCACAAATACATAAACATTTATTGTTATCTCAATTTTCAATGTTGGTGCTTGCACATACAAGATACGCAGATAATAAACATGCATTTACGCTATGTATTAGTATTTTTAATCAATATGCATGGAGGCGATGCAATCATAACATGCTTGCATGCTGTGTTTCTTGTTGTTTCTTTTGCGCAGTGGCCACATCTTAAGCCTAGCGAGTTTATAGTCTAGAGGTCGAGCCACGAAATTGTTATTGGACGTCAGCAGGAATGGCATCCGGACTATAAGTATCACAACGCTTCATATAAAGTCTGACTATATCGGCACGGACCAATCTTCATGCTAAGGAGATGTACTGCTAAAGCTTCGATTTTAAAGTACTTGTGTGTTCAACCACGGGTTCAACGTATTCAATATTACTCAAATTATTCAATTCAATATATAATATCTAAAAATTTACTCTTGGCTAAATTAGTTATACTAGATAATAAGATGCTAGTAAGTTGTCAAACTAAATTTAGTCTGGGATGTTCCGGAATATGTACGGTATATGGTCCCAAAGAGTAATTTTTGTTATTTTTAAATCCTCGGAAAAGCAAGATTACTCTATCAAGCGTTTTCTTTCATCGTAGGAATCTCGAGGCTAGCCATTGAAGAAAATGTTTAATATGAACCTTCGGGTTTAATATAAAAGTTTTCAAAATCATAATGCGACTCAATTCCTTTTCGTCTTTACATGTTGAAGAACGGCAAATGTGAAAAGAAATAAAAACAAGAAATGCACAACTGTCTGCCGTCGTATGACCATTAGAGATACAGGATGTTAACAAAATTACTCCCGATCTTTGAAGGAAGAAAAAGCTACTCACTATCTCCTGAGATTTACTTTTTCTGAACGTTTGACTCAACATAGAAATCTGCCAATTCTAGGTACTGAACTATGAGATACAGCACAGTAGTTACCTTTCATAGCTATCTACATTTTCTAAATTTCAATTGAATTTGCATCCTTTGATGCAGTAAATGTCAATTTGACTTTTTGTTAGAACAGCCAGCAACGAATTTTAGATGTTAGGCTGCAGTGCTCGATCAATACCAATATAGGAATAGTATCCACTTTAGGAAGACATAAATGCATAGATTCCGAGGACGCGTTAGGGTCAGAGGAATTTTGCATTTAGTGTCCGATATAAGTGGATATGATTGGTATTCTAACTCAATGAAGATGAAATCTAAGGCGAAACATACATTTTTACGAACAAGTACATTTAGATTACAAAAAAGCATAACAGCATAAAGTAACAGTAGGTACGAAAGTCAAGGAAAGAAAGGTAAACGGTAAGTCGTCAATAAAATTCACTCGGGATTCCAGCCGCATCATCGAAACCTAGTCCGGTCCTTTATTTCCTGCGTGAACCTCTCATGCAGTGGCTTGTTTCCCGCATTAGTGCAAACATGATGCTTGTATGCACTAAGGAAGTTGTTGGTCGCTCACCCATGAAATGCTCCCATTTGGCATGAAGTTTATGGGACAGAGCCTTGAAGAAAGACTTGGCCTGAGTTCCACATAATCCATCACAGGATAGGATCAGCGGGGTAAACAACGCCGGAGTCTGTGGTGCCCATACTCCTCTCACCATGATGTCTTCACTGTCGAGTTTCGCAGTTTCTCGGATGATTGGTTCTTTGGTGACATGTCGTTCTCCATATGCCATTGCGGTTAAGTCTCCGATCAGATCTCTCATCTCATTGTGCCGCTGAGTTATCAGTCCTCCTTTCTTACAATTTAGCCTATGGTTTACGGAAAACATTTCACGTATCCGTCACAAATGGCAAGGAGCTCACTTATAGTGCGTCCATGACGGAACGCCAGAGCATCACGGAATTCAGTTCTTGAAAGGTCGAAATCGTGAATGCTCAAGGGTAGCACGTTAAGCCAATCGCTGTTCTTACTATTAATGCATCGACGGATGGAGTTCGCTTGTTTTCGTGGAAGCATCGTGTAAAGTTTTTCTACACTAGATTTTTCGTAAGCAAAGCGTGATATTCTCCTGTTTTGTCTGCTGTTGACCAGTGTGAAGTCGGCTGTTGACCACTGCTGTTGAACGAATTGGGGAAATTGGCGTAGCGAAAGAAAGAGAATTAATACATGAAGATGTACATTCTCAAAAATGAGTCCTGAGAATTGAAAAAGTCAAAACCAATTGCAGAATTGAATATACAAAGAAAGCGCTGACAATTCAAAAGATCCAAAAATTATAGCAATCGGATGGAATGCACTCAACAAAAGTCAATTGAAGCCATGTGCAGATTGCCTGAACGGGTGGACTGGGAAAATGCGTCTTCATGCAGCGGCAGCAAAGGATGTTGTGAATCAGGTGGATAACGACCTGATTGTGGGAATTATTAACCTGTAAAAGCTACACAAAAGCATGCATTATTCACAGAGAGAACATTATTCAAGAGAGCTATTCGAGATAGAGTCAAATGATGGCTTCATCCAAATCGATGCAAGCAATGCTTTCAACTCAATAAATCGACAACTTATCTTGAATAACATCAAAGTTATCTGCCCGGAATTATCAGCCTACATTAACAACTTACATGAAGCCTGCCAGGCTACTCATTGCTAGCGGTTATGAACTGTTATCAACCGAAGGTGCTACTCAAGGGGACCCTGTTGCAATGAGCATGTATGGCATTGGCTTGATGCCCCTACTGACAGTACTTGCATCACGACACAAAGAAATCCACCAAGTCGCTTTCGCTGATGATGTATCAGCTATTGGAAAGCTGATACACTCATGGTAGGATGATGTATTGTTCTATGGACCAATGCTCGGATTCAACATAAACGAATCTTAATCATGCGTAATTTCCAAAATCGATAGTTATTCAAAATTCAAAGACCTATTTGAAAAACATCAAATTCAAACAACCAGCAGTGGAAATCGTTTTTTGGGCTCCATTATTGAACTGAAACAAAGAAGAAGCATAAAGGTTTCAAAAGAAAAGATTCTTCGTGCATGATTAAACCTTTGGGGCGAAACGTCGCACACGCAATAATAATCGCTTGGAAGTATCCGAAGAATCTTTTCTTTTGAACCCTTTATCTTATGAAACCGGGTACGTGGAGGACTCGGCCTCAGGGCCATATTACAAAGAAGAAGCAGTTACAAGAGAAGCTGGCCGAGTGGACAGATGAATTACAAAATTCATGATTACTTTTGTGTCACGAAAGAAAGTGTGTATACAGTGAAACAAGAGGAAATAAACCGTTTGAAGAAAAATAGAAAATGTGTCGAAAATGACTTCCAAGAAGTAAAAGACAGTAACACATCAAAGGAAAAATTGCGTGGCACAGAAGCATCATCCATCTGGTTGACTGTACCCCCAATAATGAAAAATGGATTTTACCTTGAAAAACAAGCCTTTCTTGATGCCATAAAAATTCGTTGCCATCTACCGTTACAGCGTTTATCAGCATTATCTGCGTGTGGAGTGTCTTTTGACCTTCAACATGTTTTTTTCATGCCACAAAGATGGGCTCATCATCAACAGGCACAATTAAATCAGAGATATGACGCCCGACATTGTTGGAGAAATACCGGTTTGCTCAAACATCATCACAGAGCCTGTATTAACCCCGGTTACTGGTGAAGCATTGAAAAAATCCGCTATAACATCAGAAAATGCACGAGCTGATGTATCGGCAAGAGGATTCAGGGTCAAAGGGCAGGTGACTTTCGCTGACGTAAGGGTTTTCAACCCATTAGCCAAATGCCACATGATTCATAGTCTGAAGGCTGCACACAGAAGCAGCGAGAAGAAGCGCCAATGTGTCGACAGAATTATGCAAATTGAAAATGGAACATTTATCCCTCTCGTTTTCTCTTGCTATTGGGGGATGAGTAGGGAATGTCACAATTTCTTTTCCCACGCAGCTGAACATATCGCAGAAAAAAGAAAGAAGAAACTCTCAAGTGTCATGGGTTGGATCAGGGCAAGACTCAATTTTGCCTTGATCAGGTCATGCCTTTTGTGTCTCCGTGGAACCAGGGCTTCATATAAATTTGATTCGATGGAGCATCCAGACATTGGCTCCCCTGAAGCTGGCTGTGACGGCCGAAATATTGGATGATTATAGAAAAATGTATATATTACAATTAATAACATATATTGCAGCTTTGGCTCTCCTTCTATCATATGGATTATAATTGATTGCCTTTTGTTCAACTTTTCAGTCCTTGGTCAGCACTTTACATTCCGTGGTCAACTTTTTTTTGTCTTTGCGGTCAACACTTTGCAGTTCGTGAACTTTTGTACTGCAAAGAATATCTTCGTCATGATTTTATTTTTCCTATGTATTATTTTGATTGTAATTACGTTAAATGTCCTTGACAATTGCCTAAATCTAGCATTTGAATCATAGGAGCATTACAGTGTGCTCAATTGTATGATATCGACCTAATGCAGAATCAAAAATATGAAATTGGTAAACGATTTATTATTAACACAATTATCAACATTATTGGATAGCTGACAATATTCGAACTGTTATTTTTTCATCATTTTTGCGGTTCTTTTCATTTTTTAAGTATTTGGTTCATTAATATACTCTATGACATTAAAAACGATCCGCTTGATATAGAAAATCTCAATGAAAGTGGACGACTTTTATTTCATACTGCACTGACCAGGATGTCTATGCATCAAATTTGTCATGCTAATATATAGCAGCTGTCCATTGTCGATATCTTTGGCATAGTTGATGCATTTCAAATTCGACCTTTTGTCACTATCAAGCAATTCTTTCTGACTAAATTTTGAAGCAAAAATGTCGCAATCAGAGTTTGTAGAAGGAATGGCTGTTGGAATACTACCATGTGGAAAGAGTTGTAGGTTTGTTGGACGGAAGTTGGGTGTGTCGCACTCCACTGTGAGCACATAGTGGAGTCGATGGAACAATGATGGAAATGTTAAAAGAAGGAAAGGATCAGGGAGACCGAGATTGACAAACAATGCTACCGATAGGAAGTTGGTTATCTCAGCAAAGCGCAATCGCTTTAAGAGTGTTCCTCGACTGGCCATCAGCTGGAAAGCTACAGCAGGAATTGCATGCAGTATACAAACAGCATATCGCCGTCTAGCAGAAGCGGGCCTTAGGTCATACCGACCTGCTGTAAGAATTCCTCTAAGTAAGTAATGCGAGAATTTCACACAATGACATTGTTTCATTGCCAATTTTTTTCTCCGCAGGTCTCGAACACAAGCGAAAGCGTGTGGAATGGTGTGAGCAGCATCTGCCGTGGAGCACAGAGGAATGGCGTCAAGTGATGTGGACGGATGAATCCCGTTTCACTTTGGATTTTCACGATGGTCGCATTAGAGTGCATCGAATGGTTGGTGAGAGGTATTCACCCTGCTGCATGTCTGAGCATGACCGCTATGGTGGTGGTAGCGTGATGATCTGGGCCGGTATCTGGTACGGAGGTCGAACTGTCGCAGTCATTGTGAATGGGAACTTGAACGGAGAGCGATATTTACCTCAATGAACTCAACCTCATATTCCAGGATGACAACGCTCGACCACACAGAGCTCATTGTGTAACAACAGCGATAGTGAGATCTGGAATTCGCATCCTCCATTGGCCTTCACGCTCCCCCGACCTGTCTCCGATCGAACATGCTTGGGATGAACTTGGTCGGAAAGTGAGAGATGCATATGATCATCCGCCATCAACACTGACAGCTCTTTCAGAGAGACTCATCGATCAATGGTCATTGCTGGATCAGGAACGGCTTGATCATCTTTGCGACTCGATGCCGATGAGACTTCAAAGCTGCATTTCAGTGCGGGGAGGACATACTCGGTACTAATGTCGCCCATTTATTCAAATATAATGTTTTATATAAAATGCTATCTTATAATTCATGTGTGAGTGGAATAAAGTTCATATATTTGAGTGGAGCATTTTTTATGTCAGGCAGTATAGAATGTGACAAATACTGGACACTGATTTAAATTCAGAAAGTCTTCTATTCCAATGTTTAGTAGTTAGTAGTTATGTCAATGTTAGTTTGTATGAGAGTGTGCTGATTGAAATAGCATTCTTTGACATTGATTTCGTTCTCAACTATAAACACGGAAATCTAGCAAATGCAATTTTTAAGTTATTTTAATTTAAAAAAATTTACTTTAAGTTATTAAGTATATCCAACCTCATAAATGCCATGATTTTTGCTGACAACTTTTCTAAAAATTGTTTAAATTGATTTTCTTTGAAATCGAGCCTAGCTTTCATCCCTATTAATTTACATTGTTGAAACAATTTAGAGAGAATTGACTTAGTCGAGACACGATCTGAGTGCATCCCGACGTAATTAGATGTCTAATTCTATTATTGATCTTTCATTCAAATTAGCAGTGATTGAAAATTTGAGAGATGGAGGAATAGTGGCAATCATCAACCTAATTTGTAGCTTCTTTCGTCATGGTAGTACTATTGAATTCATTGAGATAGGCGATGAAGTTGTGAAGATAGATCAGGATTTGGCCAGCTGCCAGATCGAGTAGATCCTAACTTGCATGTGTTTATATTGCCTCACGTTTTCACTTCATTTCCTCTATACACAGCATCAAATTATTTTAAAGCAGTTTGGTTAACTGGAGTGTTGTCATGGAAATGTAATGACAACTTCGCATCGGCGATGTTAAAGTCAAGCCATTAATCAATGAAATTACCGCCGACATTAATTCATCAAACAGATGCTGACTGTAAGAATAGATGTTGGATTCAGTGATTAGGTGGATATAGAAAGCTTAATGAAGCGGGGGGAGGAAAAAGTAATTTTTTTATCTTGCATGTCTGGCAGCAGGTACATTTATTTCAGCAGGTTTTCTAAAGTTACAATCAATAGTGTTATCATCAGTTTACATAAGATCATAAGACTGAGTATCATCAGTGTAACTCAGAATGTGGAGTCCAACCAATAATCAGAAAGGCTTGGTTACTTCTCCTGCCCAGTTATGTAGTTAAAGTCAATAATTACTGAGAGACCATGAACCTCTACCAATCTTTCGATGCTCTTGACACTGAGATTATTGAGTTGAAATAACCCGGTGATCGTAAATAATCTCAATGCGATCTCTAGACCAATAATTGCATGGATGTGCATTATTCGATTATATTTCAATTATCTGTGAAATGCGAAATTTCTTTCATTCGTGCCATGAGACACAACTAATCCAAAATAAATTTTCATTTTATACTTATACACGTGTATTTAACACTTACACTATACAGTAGAGTACCGCATAGTACCGCCTACGAGGACCAATGAAGTCCTATTATCTATGATAATACTTTTTATCACAGTATAGTTTGGTATTGCATTTATTTGAGCTTTTTATGTTTTGTAGAAATTATTTTTGATGCATTTCCATGATTGCTTTCCATCTAGTTCTATGACCACCGTTATAGCAATGTTTTTTTAGGCTGTAAATGATTTATTGAAGAGTCATATCAAATTACAAAAGACAGAAAGTTAAGAAGCTCACTAAATATAAAAATCCTTAAAGGTCCTTAAAAAACAAAAGAAAATAAATGCAAGATAATAAATTTAAAAAATATGGCGAAACTCCTACACCGGCAACGTGCCTTTTATAGCATCGGCGTTGCCCAATCGAAAAAGTCACAAAGGAAGAAATCAGAGAAGCACTGGCCAGTATGAAGAGCAGAAAAGCCCCTGGACCTTCGGGACTGACAGTTGAGTTATTGAAAGGAGCCGGTGAAAACATTCTGGCTAGGCTGGAACCCGTGTTTCAGGAAGCAATCGGTAGTGGACTGATTCCACCTCAGTGGCATAAGAGCCTTACTGTTCCCATCTTCAAGGGTAAAGGTGACAGCCTTATTTGTGGCAACTACAGAGGTATCCGACTGCTCGAGCATGGCATGAAGTTATTCGAGAAGTTATTGGAGAAAAGGCTGAGGAAGATCATCGACATCGATCACCGCCAGTTTGGCTTTATGAAAGGCAGATCAACAACGGACGCTGTTTTCATCCTCAGACAGCTGCAAGAAAAGTTCGATCAAAAGAAGAAAAGACTCTACCGGGTCATTTTCAGATAAATGGGCCAATTTGTGAAAATCGTGTCACCAGTGCTTTATATATTAGATTAACACTCATAGCATTTTGCGGTCCATGTGGACCCCAAGCGATTTTCGATAATTTTTTTTGGATTTTCTATAGTCCCTAAGAGCCTAAGTTTCTATGAGAACTATTATTTTTAAATAAATTTTGATCACATAAGATAATAAAATGGCATCGCTAAGTCATGGCCGTGAAATCATAAGTTTGTCATTTTTGTATTTCTGGGGTCCATATGGACCCCACCTGATTTGTAAGTAAAATCATTATAAATAAGATCTGCATTCAATTTTTTTTTATTATAAACTTGATCTTTATTTATTCCAATGTGAGATTATTGCCTCATCTGATGCTACTAACCGGAAGTACATTGTTCCTTCTTCTCGAGAACGAAGTTAGCATAAAGTATAAAATTCTATATAAATTGGTATAGTTCTCTTCGAAATTTCTTTATTGGCAAGCTTTCGGGTGTTTAACAGTGATTGTGTATGTTTGCCAGATTTTCTTGTTCACTCTCAACTTGTTGTGCCTGAGGAAGGGTGGATCACCCGAAAGCTTGCCAATAAAGAAATTTATAAGAACTATACCACTGAAGAATTTTTTACTTTATGCTAACCGGAAGTAGTACAAATAACCTTCTGAATTCAAGCTTGTGGCGTCTTATATGTTCTATATGTGTACCTCAGAGATGTGTATCTTTTACGTGCGTTCAGTGCAACACGCATATTGATTTCAATTACCACATTATTCATCAGTTTGTTCGTATTAGTCTTCAGTATTCTTCGTCTGCACACACGTCAAAATGACAACTTCTCGTGCTGCAAAATCTGTTGCAATTGCCGAACTGTTTCAGCGAAATTCCACCTTGTTGATGATATTGAAACGGATAGTGAAAATGGCATTGGCATATCTAATTCGTCGGACTCAAGCGACGATCAAGACGACGACATTTTACATGACAATCTTGCTTCTGTTGACGACGAATCGACCGATTTTAGTAATGATGATGAATCACCTCCGCTGCAACGACTAATTGCTGTAGACGTAAATACTAGTGAAAATCTAACATCACCTAATGGTCAACAATGGAGTACAATTCCTCCTCGCTCTGGTGGACAACGATCTTTAAAAAATATACTGCGTTTACGACCAGGAGTAACAGCTTACGCTACTACAAGGCTGTCTGATGAAATATCTGCGTTTGAATTGATGTTTGATAGTGAAATGACAGAATTTGTGATATCTGAAACCAACAGATACGGCAGAAAGAAATTGACTTCCTGGAAAGAACTAAATAAAGAGGAATTATATTCGTTTCATGGATTATGCATCTTGCGTGGACTTCATCGGGCGAAAAGTGAATCATTGAATGAATTATGGAGTGTTGTCCATGGAAGACAAATATTCCGTAACACTATGTCACTCAGTAGATTTAAAGAAATTCAGCGTTGCTTGAGATTTGACAATCCAGAGACTCGCACAGCACGATTACGAACAGATAAGCTGGCTGCTGTAAGATTGATTCTGGATGGCTTCACTGGAAACAGTAAACGCTGTTTTGTTCCAGGTGAATATGGTGTCACCGTAGACGAACGGTTGTATCCATATCGTGGTAGATGCCGGTTCATTCAATATATTCCGACAAAGCCTTCAAAATACGGATTGAAATTTTGGGCATTGAATGATTCTCAAACTGGGTACTGCTGGAACCTATCTATGTATACCGGAAAATATGAGCTTCGGAATGCAGCTACTCAGTTGGGTGAGCATGCTGTTCTTGATTTATCTAAAGACCTCGATGGATCCGGGATTGGAATAACTTGACAATTATTTTTGCTCGTTGAGTCTTGCACGATCTTTATTATCTCAAAATATGACTCTTCTAGGAAGTATGCGTCATCATCGTCGGGAAATTCCCAAGGAATTGCGGGAACATCGTGGCCGAGAACTTCACTCAAGTAAATTTGCCTACGCAGTAGAAGATGATGTGCAGCTCGTTTCGTATAAAGCTAAACGAAACAAAGTGCTGGTGCTCGTTCTATCGAGCCAACATGATTTTCCATCGATTTCTGATACCGCCAACAAGAAACCAAATGTTATCGACGATTATAATAAAACCAAATGTGGAACCGATAAAATGGATCAATTGGTATCCTAGAACATATTCAGTCAAGTTCAAAACAAGAAGATGGCCCGTTGTCGTCTTTTGCAATTTGTTAGACAAAAGTTGTATCAGCGCCTATATTTTATATTCGTTGACTTTTCCAGACCAGGATCGTGGCCGGCTTGACAGGCGACAACGGTTTCTCACGGCTGTCGGAATGAAATTTACGAAAAAAACTCAAGTGTCAAGCGTGATCGGCCTTTCCTCGAATAAGCCTATAACATCCCAAGCACCAATCCGAGGGCGCTGTCATTTGTGCGAACGCAATGCATCTGAAAAGAACACTCATATTTCTTTGTTTGAATTGCCATTAATTACTTGACTGCTGCTAAATTAATGGTTACAATGTGAATTACTTTTTATCTCTGATATAAGTTGTTCTCTGGAATTGTGTTAGATCATCAATATGTATGATCTTGAATAAATCATGGTGTCATGTTTTTGGTTAACTGATTGCAACTTTAGATTATCAATGGAACATAAATAATAATATTGAATTGAGTATTTCCAATTATAGAATAGTCAAAATGATTGACAATTCGTCGTTCATGTAAATAAATTAAAAAATAAATCACTCAAATAATGTTCAATAAATGGGGTCCATGTGGACCCCAAATATACTTAAAGGGGTAAAAAAATATCAGGCATATGAGTGTTAACTATCGATTCTGTTTCTTATACTGTCAATGTCAGATAACCACCTCACCCACTTCCGACGTTAGGAAAGAATTCGCTTAGCGTTCGTTTATTGGTTGCTGTAGCTCAATGTCGACGTCAATCGTCATGAAAAGTGAATGTCACCAGCTATTGTTTGCAATTTCGCGGCCAACCTGACGAGCATCAGTTGAGGTAAGGAGTTTCTGTGATGTACAAACTTTCTTTACACGTATCGTAGATTGATTAAGTGATTAAGTTAATATCAGATCTCCACTTCCATTGAAAAAATCCGTCATAGAGTACATGTCACCAACTTTGGTGTAACATTCGTCACCATAACAATAATCCAATTCAACATGTTTATAAACTCGTGTTAGAAACAATATATGTACATTTTTCTGAAGTCCAACAAGTGTAGAAAGAAAATCTATCTACTTTTTTGACTAGAAATAAGTGAAAAACCAGACAAACGTTATTGTTTAAGGGTAAGTCAGGTAGATTGGTTAAGAATGTAACATTCGTCACGGAGATTTGACATAGATGAGCTTATGTAAGAATATCAATATTTTCGTAAAACATTGATCTTTATGACATCTCGTAATAGCACTTTTTGAACGGACTGAAATGTTTTAAGTTTTTTCACAATCTTAGACAAACTATAAAAATGTAACATTCGTCACGGTAACATTCGTCACGTGACGAATGTTACAGAATCAGAGAAATCTAGTTAATCTTTCTTTAACTTTATTGTTTTTATATTGTATCATATAAATAATGATTTTTCTCATTTCAGATGCCCCTGAAGCCTGCTGAACGTTCAAAAAGATACTGAGAAAAAAAGAAACATGATTTAGCATATAAAGAAAAAAATCGCGAGAGACAAAAGAAAAACTACGTTCCTGTTCGTGTTCTAGGTTTACGGAAGCTCAAACAAAGGAGGAAAACGGTTGCATCACGTGTACAAAAGTATCGCAGTAAAAATTGTAAAGAAGAATCAGCTCAGGTAAGAATTTAAATGCCATATTCTAATAATTTTTGTCTGAGTTAATTCGATTTTTTTTTTTTTTCAGGAAGTCGAGGATCATAAAAGGAAGATGACCAGGAAGAGAATTTCACGTGCCAATTCAGGTGCTGGAAGAAAATCAGAATACTTCTTCGAACAAACGGTCGATTGAAGCAGAAGTATAATAGAACAAAGAAGCAACTTGAGAGAACTCGATTAAAAGTATCACAAAAAAAGCAAGTTATGACGGAAACTGATTTTGGTGGGTTCGACTCACAAGCCTATTCTTCACCTAAGACCAACTTACAAATGAGTTTCAAGCTGCCGGCTTATCAACATCATCTTTGCCACCAAATCTGATACAAACTTTATTTTTCAATGAGTCAGTAGTATCTGAAATCAAAGAGAGTCGTTCAATGGATAGTACTAAGAAAGGATCCAGTGTAGGTAGGATTCTTTCCGGTAGAATAATGAAAAAATATCAATACAATAATATGGCTCGCAAGACAATGAGATTTTCAAAAAGATGTTCAAAAACTTCAGCATCCAAAAATACCATCTTTGTTCGCAAACTTCGCACGCAAACGAAAGTTTTGATTGGGAAACCAGTAGTGGATTTTTTTTATCGTGATGACGTTTCGCGCGTATGTCCTGGAAAAAAGGACACCGTGACAATAGATAAGATCGCATTCAGAAGCGTTTTCTTACAGACTATATGAAAAATTTGTATAAGAAATTCTCCAGTGATAATCCTTCTTTGAAATTATGTTACACAACGTTTACAAGACTCCGTCCGGCTAATATCAAACTGGTGAACTTCTTTAACCGAACGACTTGTCTGTGTAAATACCATCAGAATTTTGCTCTTTTGTTGAAATCATTGAAGGAAAACGGGTTTGATGTCGTTTCAAATAACCCTGATAAGTTTCTTGAATGCATTGATGAAGTAGCTCAGATCTCAGACGCGTTTGATCTTCTGTCTTTCATACTGACTAAATCCTCAGGAATGCACTCTGAAGCGATAACTTTCAATAAATGGGATAATGTGAAAGATGCCAATGGTAGGTCTAAGGTTAGACTAGTTTCAGAAACTCTTGTATATGGAGATTTTCTTCAAATTTTCGTTGAAGCCGTTCCCGTTTTCAAACATCACGTAAACCGGGTCTCCAATCAGTTCAAGTTTGTGAGAAACTTGAAGGAGAAGCTTAACACATCTGAGGTTCTTATACACATGGATTTTGCACAGAATTACTGCTGCAGTTCAAATGACGAGGTGCAAAGCGCTTACTGGTCGCAGTCGCAAGTAACCATTCATCCTCTCGTTGCGATCTGATGACGGAGAAGTACATAGTTCTTCACATTGTGCCATATCTGGTGAGCTTGAGCATTCCGCAAGCATGGTTTTTGCAATCATAACTTATTTTATTCACCAATTGAAAGAAAATGGAAAGATAAAGCGGGTGCATTTCCTAACAGATAGCCCAACTTCACAATAACGCAACAAAAGTATCTTTGCTGTCGTTTCATGCTTCGAGAAAGTCTTCGATCTGTCTGCAACATGGAGTTTCTTTGAGTCATCACATGGTAAGGGTCCATGCGATGGAATCGGAGCAGTGATTAAGAGAGAGGCGGATAACTCGGTGAAGCACGGCAAACACATAATTCAGACATTTGCTGAATTCCAGTCATGGGCTAAGGAATTCCAAACAAATTCACAAATTCAGATTTTCACCATTTCTGACGCTGATCTTGACGCCGCTAAGAATAGTCTCGCCACATTGTCACAAGATATCTCATCGATATCCTCAACGATGCAGATCCATTCTGTTATAGAAATTGGAGTTCCGTATCATGTTATCGTTCGCAACTTATCTTGCTGTTGTGATAAATGTGTCATCGGCAAATACTTTGACTGCCCCTGTGATGACATTGATTTCCACCCAAAAGTCGAAGTATTGAAAAAGTACCTCCTCAAAATGAGGACGTCATCGTTCTGAAAGCAGATGACGAGGACTATGAGAACTTTTACTTGTTCAAAGTTCATTCTTTGTCTCAACTTACAAGGAAGTCGAGAGATGATTGTGGAAATGAGTACAAAAGAGGTACTAATGTAATCCATGGATCCTACTTTAGTAAGGTAGATTCTAGGATAAATTATCAAGAATTGTCTGACTCTCAAACATTTGTGCCAGTTAAGTTTCGTTTATTTGCCCTTCCACGTACAGCATATGCTTATGGTACATTCAATGACAAAACTCGCATCGTAATCAAGAGCGACTAAGTCTTCAATTTTAAAACAGTGTTGAAGCTTGATCAAGAACTGGCTTGTAAGAGAATATGATTATGATGATACTTTTGATGTTTGTATGTAGAGTTAATAGAATTTTTCATTCACTGCAATACGAATCTGTTTTACTTAAAGACATGTACTCTTACGTAGTGTACATACCATAAATGATTCTTGACAAAAGATATGCTTAATTTGGGCTAATATTATAAGCGTATACAAATCGTGTAACATTCGTCACGTTCAAGTTGAAGCCTTATCGAGGACTTCAGTTAGATTATGAGGGAATAGCCCAATTGTACGACCAAATTTTGTTATTATATCGTTGTATGGTAGCTCAAAGTGCTTTTTAATGCCTTTGTTAACGTATTAATATGTAAGGTTAATTAACCTTACATATAACTAGAAATTATAATAATATACATACGTGTGCCGTCAAAATCATTAATATAATATGATATTTCTTCAAACGAAAAGGGTGCAATACCATTAGAGAGTATCAAACCACTTCAGACGTATTCAGTAACCTCTTACTGACAATTAAGATGGAAACTAATGCGTCAATCAGAATATTATTACTATTCATTCGAATCTCAATTGTTTTTGCTAATATTGCGTAATGTTTTTCCTAGTTATTTTCAACATGCTGTAAAAATTTAACTAAGAACTTCCTAGTTCTAATTTTTTTGCAGATGAGGCCTTCATACCATGTATTTATCAGATATTGATAGGACGAGAAATTTTGAGATACTTTATTTTTTCGTATTTTCAAAATCGAATTGGCCCATTTATCTGAAAATGACCCTACCACGTATTCGTTGACCTAGAAAAGGATTTCGACAGGGTACCGAGACCGGTAATTGAGTGGGCTCTAAGAAGACAAGGAGTTCCCGAGAGACTTGTAGCAGCAGTAATGTCCCTATATCAGTGTGCAACCACCCGGATCAAGACGAGTGCTGGTGTCACGGAGGAAGTGCAAATCAGAGTTGCTGTACATCAGGGCTCAGCTCTCAGTCCTTTGTTGTTCATCACAGTAATGGAGGAAGTGGCAAAGGAATGCAGAAGTGATGGTCCGTGGGAGCTACTCTATGCCGATGACTTAGTGCTGACGGCAACGTCAAAACAAGACGCTAAAAGGAAACTCGAGGCGTGGAACATTCAGCTGGAAAAGCGAGGATTGAAGATCAACGGAACCAAGTCAAAAGTCCTTGTCACCGGTAAGAGTCTTAAGGAGCAGACGAAGTCAGGAAAATGGCCTTGCAGTTGCTGCATGAAAGGCGTCGGGGTGAACTCTATCTTCCGTGTTTCGTGCAAAATGTGGTGCCACAAGAAGTGTTCCGGACTTCGTGCCCTCAATGGAGTCCACAGTTTCCGTTGTCGAAAGTGTGTGAATGGCAAATCTGCAGACGGCGATGACTCCCTAGAAATCAACGGCATGACGGTGAAAGAGGTGCAAGATTTCTGCTATCTTGGAGATGTCCTTGGTAGAGAAGCCGGAACGGAAAGTGCAGTCAGAGCGCGCATTGCAATCGCGTGGAAGAATTGGCGGGAGCTAGCCAGCCTGTTGACAAACAAAGGCATTCCGTTGAGTTACAGGGCACGCGTATACGAGTTGTGCATCAGATTCGTCCTAACTTATGGTGCGGAAACGTGGCCACTCACTCAAAAATTGATAGAGCAGCTGAGAGGCGTTGATAGGCGAATGCTGCGTTATATGGCACATGGCACAAGGTACCAAGTGATGAAGTGGCAAGATTGTGCGGCATACCCGAACTTCCTATTCGCCTACGTCAGAAACGCTTGCGGAGGTTCGGGCATGTGATAACATCATCGGTGAGGTATACCATCTTTCGGTTGACGGTCGCCGTCCACCAGGAAGACCGAAGAAAGCGTGGTATGCCTGTGTCAAAGAAGACCTAGAACAACTGAAGGTCAAGGAGGACACTGCTCTAGATCGGAAAGCGTGGAAGAAAGTCATCGCAGGAACGTCCAACCCTGGTGGAATCGGGAACAAACGACGAAAAACGAAAAAGTGAAGTAAAGTAAAAGTAAGTTGCCCACAAGAATAGTAAATTGAATCCGTTGGATTAAGTAGGAGAACGACCTAGTGTTCGAAGTTGTTGTTGCGATTCTGCCTCCAAGCTCCTTCAAGAGCTCGAGCGTTGCAGGCCCAGGAGCACCAAGAGTTTCAAAAGCTATGAGAGAGTCTCATATTTACTAAGTTTCTTCTTTTCCGCTTCTTCTGCGACACGCCCTGAACAATTAGCACTTGAATGAAGATGCCTGGGTGCTAAGGAATCCGCAACTGTGGCATCCCAGGTCAGTATTAGGCCATGTGACCAAGGAGTTAATGACATTCCATCAACTCGCTTACCATCGGATCTTGTTGGGCCCGTTGGCTCCAAGATGGCAGGAATGTTAATTGATTTTAAAGCGCGTTGGATTGTTTCGTTGAGCATGGTATGTCGAGGAAGTCGACCCGCACTTCTTTGACACGAAAGTCCATGGTGACCATCTCCAGAAACTTCCACTCCACGGACGCATACATGATGTTCCACAATTTTGCATCCTAGTCGTAAGGCTAAGTTTATCCGGAGCTGGTCATCAGTCAACTTCGTGCCGTAGCCAGAAATCGGGAAAGCGGATAACCATGCACCGGCAGTGCTGCTTTGAAGGGATGTCAAACCAAACTTGGTTGGCAGAAGGCAACAGTGAGGATAGTGCTCGTAAGTGAAATGGGTTCATCCATCAGTGATTACTTTCCACTGAACAATGGCGTTTGTAACTTCAACATCCTGGAAGCTCGAATTTTCTTTCAAAAGTTTGATAGTTAAGGAAAGGCTACCGGCCGCACAGGCTAAAAAAGCAGAAAGTGCGAGCGTTTGGGCAGAGACCACCAATCGTGCTGGAAGATTAACTTGAGTCCTCGCATCTTCGCTGAGATTGATGTTCAGCAGCGATTCCAATAATTCATAAATGGTCTGATCGTACGTCTGAAGAAGTTGAGGCTCTTCAAGGTGCAGCGCGCAAAAAGTATGTTAATCTTGGAAAAGAATATAATTCTTTAGTAGAAAAAGAGCATCATGTGCGTCTAGATGCTCCAGTCTGCCTGCAAAAATTTTGAAGTCTCAATCTTAGATGTTAGGCATGTGGTGATAGCAGAATGTCCCATAGGAGTCCCTAAGATACATAGATCATTCTTCGAGGTAAACTTTATTCCAGGGCAGATGGAGTTAGAGAGTTAAAGAGATGTGAATTTTTTTTTTTCATCATCCAAGGAAAACAAGGAAAAGGAAAACCACACATTTTCGAGTCGAAGATCACATGCGGTTTTATAATATAAAGGATAATAAGTAGGAAGTGTCACTGTATGTACTAGGACCACCGACAAGTACCCCAAAAAAATTGGGATGGGGGGGATGATGGATCATTTCATCATAATCAGATCATTAAAAAGAGAGCTCCTCCTTCGGATCTCTTTGTTGATCTGGGATATTCGATATAAAATTACGATATTGTATGTAAAAATGTCTTGAATATATGTAACGAACAAGTGTAATTTGTGTAGTCGTAAAGTGTAGTGTGTACTGTGTATATCATTGTGTCCCTCTGAATAGATAAAATGCATTCTGAAATCAATTTTTGAAATAGAACGTCGTTCTTCGTCGATACGAATCACGATAATAGCGTGATTTGCGAGCACCACCCACCAACCCAAGCCACCACTCCACCCACAGTTACCATAATTGTGAATCTACCCATCACAATCCAAGTTTTTCGGACATCACCAATCGCGCGCGGCATTTAGCAAAACACGGTCGCAACGTGCACAAAACATCTTGGCACCAAACAATCTTGGCAAAACCAAAACAAAGAAACAAATTGGCACCAAATAGTTCTGGTGGTCTTGAAAGGGTGTCTAAAAAAAAGAAAAAATCATGCAAAATTGAAGACTTTAAGTCAACTGTTGAACATGTTAGTTGTTTCAACAATTGTTGAAACAACATCAGCCCAAATGTATACCATGTTTTTACTTGCGTTCTGCAAATTGAATTTTGTTGTTTTGCTGTTTTTTGCGCTTCGACGGATTGAAAAGATGAATTCTTTGTTTTTTGAGGTTGTTCTTTTTGGTTGGTCAAATGGTCTTGTTGGAAGTTGCTGAGGAAGGGCGGCGTATGTTGGTCGTTTCAATCGGTTGTGTTTGGGTTGTGGAAACAACTCAAAAAACATCATAATCACATCAGAAGACAGACACTCAGACACCAAGAGAGACGAGAAGACGAAAGTAGACAAAAAAAGAAGAGACATGCAGAAAGACTTTTGTGAAGTTTTTGATTTGAAGAGAAAATTCAAATTTTTGACTTGTTTGACTTGTTTTGATTTATGAACTTTGATTGAATGTTTATCTTGAAAGATTACATAGTTCTTCAAAGACTTCCTTCTTAATCTTGCTTTTCTTTTTTGAATGTTTTCTTCACATGCTTCTGTTCCATTTTTATTTGAACATTCATTATACATTATTTGTGATTATTTGATCCCGTAGTTTATTGTTGAATTGAAGCAAATAAAGGCTTAATATTGGACCATCAGAATTCTTCGAAAAATTATTGAGAATATTTAGTTTAGCCCTTTTTGTTGTGACTAATTTTCTTTTTGTTCTTTGTATTTTTTTGTCTTGGACCCCTTTTAAACTTTGTATAGTTTTTTTGTGTAATAAATTTAAAAAGTTAAATTAGATGTATGTATTTAATTAAAATATAAAAAAAAATAATAGTATAAAAGTTAATGATATAATCCATAAAATGAATGAAAATAATCAGAAAAATGAAAATCCCACTATTTCCCATTGTGCCAATTTTGGAACATTGGATATTTTGATACTATGAATCTGATATATATATTATTTTTCAATTATTTAACTATATATATATTTTATTATAATTTTTTTGTTTATTTTAACGTTTTTTGTTTTACTTTATATTATTAATTTTGTAGAAAAATCTACGAATTTTTTTTCGAGTTAATCATAAAATCGAAAAAATTTTGTCGGAAAAATCGAAATATTTTTATTCTTTTTGAAATAATTCTCAATAATTTTTCACTGCTTTTATTCTATACCTACATTGATATGAAACTTATACAGATCTTGTACAAAATTTGTTCAATTTTTTTAAAATGTAAAAACAAAAATACATTGAAATTTAATTATTAAAAATTTGTTGTCAAAAAGCACCTATAATTACAATGGCAAATTGTTACAAGTTTCGATTATTTACTAATATCAACCGATAGACTTAAACTAGACACAATTTGACAAGATTCAATTGGTTCGTGATTCATTGTTCCAAAAAAACAAAAATTGGTCTAAAAAACCAAAAGGGGCATTACCTACAAAAAAAATTTTGAAAACTAACCGAAATTTTGAAAACCCAAAATTTAGAAACACGGTTGTTTGGCCCGTTCAACCCCATTATGATGGTCACAACCAGTGTCCGGTAGGAAGATAATAAGCAATCAGAATCCGGTTGGTTCAACGAGTGTATCGGGTTGAATGCACGCAGGTTTTTCGTATCTCCGCAATGCATTATTTGTTCAACCAGAAGGTTGTTGGAAAGTCGATTAACCGTGTCAGGTTTCAAAATCTCGGTTCGGCTGAATTCAGTTGAGGAAGTGATAGCCGTTTTTCTTGCTTGAGCCGGTGCAATCCAATCCTTGAGAACTGTATCGGTACCATATAAAACGCGCTCAAGCTCAGAGTGAATCAGAACATGATAACAAACGAACTTTTCGCCTGTCACGAAATGAATTTCATTTTTTTGATTTTTTTTTGGAACAGCTAGGAAATGAATTTCATGGCGAAAGAATTGTGGACCATCGTGGTTGTCATCTGGCAACAAGTCAAAGGATGGTTAACAATTTTGTGGAGTTTTTGTCTGGAGGTAGATACTTTCGTCAATTGGAATGGCGACATCAACTGCACATTTATATACTCATTTGGTATCCGAGTGGATGGCATCAATCGCACAAAGATATGTTTCTTTACCAATCTCTGATCAATTATCGAATTTGCAAACTGGAGAGAT
Source organism: Prostheceraeus crozeri (assembly GCA_907163375.1). Lineage (NCBI taxonomy): Eukaryota > Metazoa > Platyhelminthes > Polycladida > Euryleptidae > Prostheceraeus > Prostheceraeus crozeri. The sequence continues at coordinate 79,368 of CAJQUW010006650.1, forward strand.
TGAAGGTCGTCAGTGGTGGGTTTGTTAGATGGAATCATCCCTATATCCAGCGACCAGCTCATGCAGGAAACGCATACTATTGTGGCAGACCTGGGAAAAGCGTCGATGCAATAACGAATCGGATTCCGATTAATGATAGGTCGTGGTTAATCAGAATACGGTTGATTGAAACAATCCTTTTCTGGTTAGCAGGCATCTGTCGTTCATCACACTCTGGTTCGGTTGACCGAAACTTAATCGTAGTCTGATTAAACGGAACTTTGAAACCGCCTACTGTGTTAGGATAATATAGAGCGCTAGAATGTACGTGATTGTTGCGTGATATAATGTAACAAGTATGTCACGAAACAGTGTACAATTCTAGAGAAAATGTATCGATGATTGAAATTTTCGACTGTGGATGATGCTGTTGATACGGTAATGTACTTGGACATCGAAGATGAAAGGGAATCAGAAGTTGTTGTATTGCTACCAGATAATGTTGATTATTTCACATATGAAGAGGTGGATGATGATCAGAAAGACGTATTGATAGATGCTGCTAATCCAATAGAGGTCCATCAAGCTGTTTCTTCTAACGAAGAAGAAACTTCTTTGCTTACTGAAAAAACCACCGACGAAAAGGAGGTGTAAAAAATTTTTCGCTTCCATATCTTTGTTAGATTTCACAAGAGAGCTTGTTGGCATTTGTCAAACTGGAACTGCTCGGTCAAATTGTCCCATTGTCCCATAACTGAAGGAGAAACATTCAAGAATCGCAACCGGGGTGAATGCGAGGTTTATGGAACTGGTGATCCTGTGTTGTTGGTACAGTGGAATGATGGTAAACCAGTATCGATGATGTCAAATTCGAAATCAATTTTACCAACTAAGACTGTAAGACGATGGAACAAAACGGAGAAATCAATGAAAGACGCTTCCGTGCCAAATATGACAGCATCCTACAATTCAAGAATGGGTATAGTTTCACATTTGTGAGAGATATTTTATCAAAACCAAAAGGCCTGGAATCAATGTAATGTATAGCTGTATGTGAAGTGATATCTTGCCTAACATTCACCATAGTATTCAGTTTCCATCTCATTTTGAACATATTCTGTGGTATACTGTCAAAAATATTTTCCTTCTTTTTTTATTGCTCTGTTATAAGTAGTTGCTGTTTTATTGAATTGACAAAGACGTAGTCGAAATCTATTCAATACAATTTCTTACTGACCTTGTCTTCGTTTTATAAATTAAGCAGTTATGTCAATGGTGAACCGACTTTGTGTATGTACTCGTACATTACACCAAGCAGAAAGATGTTCGATTGATAACAATCCTTGAATATTCCTCCGCAACTAACACCTTTGTATCCATTTAACCATTGGTGTCAATATATTCTAATGTATTTCTTAGCCGTGGTGCTACTTGTCGAGGACTTATCGTTATCTGCTTGCAACTGTTCCAGATATGAAAGATTTTGGTCACTGAGATATCGAAGCTTGAAAAAGCATCAGGTCACTTTTCAATACTTGGAATTTAAGCTCCGATGGCAGCGTTCGCTAGTAATATAGCGTAATTTGTCATTTGGATTACTGATCCACAAGCAACATTTAGCAAAGGCATGAGGATATGATTTTCAAGTAGACACTTTCTGAAGACATTTCCTGAAAAGCAATGGCACAATTTAAGCAACGTGAAGCCGATATAGCATTGGAGATGAATGTCAGACAAAACAACCGTTTCATCTTGAAATGTATTCCGCGAATCCTTTCGACGACTCACGTCAAGCGGTGCGTCGTATTTACAGATATATCATGATAAAACGCTTATATACAAAATGAAATTAAAGAAGGTGAGTTTAAGTCAAAGGTCAGAAGTCAGAATCACGTTAGCTCGAGTGTCATCACTATTTGCTTTTGCACACACAATTTGTATCTTGAGCCGAAGGTCGTTTTCATCGCAAAAGAGAGTTCCGGTACGATCCCTGAAATACTTTCTACCATTTAATTGTTTGTCTGACGTCATGTACCAATTCAATTGTAGCTGCGGAGGCAGCTATGTTAGACGGACTGAACGATGACTGGCAAAGCTAGTGGACAAGCAATTTCCGGCATGACTGAGAGCCTCCCACAAGCGATGTAGCAAGACACGCTTTCAATTGTCCGCAGTTGGACGTCACACGGACAAAGATATGTATTTCAAGAAGGTTGCCAAAGCTCGTCATACAGCGTTGCTACAATTTGTAGAGTCAACAATCATCGTCACAAGATTCAAGTTGTGTACGCAAAACACTGACGCAAAAGCAAACAGTGACGACGCTCGCGCTATCGTGGCTCTGACTTCTGACACTTGACTCACCTCTTTATTTCATTCCGTATGTAAACGTTTTGTCATGACATACAGTATATATCTAAGTATGACTAACCGCTTGACGAGAGTCGTCGAAAGGCGGAATACATTTAAAGATGTACCGGTTGTTTTGTCTGACATTAATCTCCCATTGCACAATCAATTTTTAATAGCCCATATATGTAAATTGCAAATCGTCACCAAAATTGCTGAAGATTTTTTAGAAAAAGGAGTTACAGCCTTTTTTTATTTAAATACGAGTATTTGGAATATGTTGTGACTGTATATTTCATTTCCTTATTAACTTGATTCAAATATATCATGAATTTCCATTCGACTTTGAGCTGGCGACAATATCCCACCATCAGCGAAAAGATTTTTCTGGTTGGAACATTTTAGCACTATAATATTGATTGTATGAAGGATCTTTCCACTTTATTCTTACTGCACCGTTGCAAATATCTCAAGTTGAATGCAAACGAAAGTCTATCAGCACTGACACTTGACCATTTTTTTCTAATTTATTGAACTTGGCTTCGATGCCAGTACAAGTTCATTATTTGACTGCTAATCATGCGTATTTGGCGACCTCTTAAACGAACCATGTCGATGTTTGCCTCCAGACAATAACTATTTGGAGCCAGGGGGAACCAGATCGGCGTTTTCATGACGAGTAGAAAATACTTGATTGTTCTCAGTGACAATTCCAGCGACGGAACGTGGCGGAAGCCAGTTTTAGCATAAGGATGATTAGCTGATTAGCAAGGATAAGGATGATTAGCAAGATTTTCTTTCGATTACTCTTAACTGGAAGACTGATTTATTGAACATAATTAGATGGTGTTGTATTTTCATAGAGCGAAAGTGAAAACTTTTTGAGGATTTCATGAAATATCACTCAGCTTTACAGTCGCATTACAGCCTCAGATGGTTGATGCAGTGTCTAAATTAGGCAGTTGAGTAAAGCGTATTGGTTTGATCATGTTAGGTTTCTAGACACCTGGTTTTTGTCACTTTCCATCGAAAATGAAAATGTATCATTTCACATAAAAGATGCCACTATGCACGCGTTCTGCTATAACATGTAAAACCTTTTTGATAAGTGCTCATATGTATGTATAATTGACGTTGCTGCGCATTTGGTTTGATAACTGCCTTATTTTCTCGAATATAACAAGCGTGTGCGTTGAAGCTATCATGATTTATGGTATGTTGATTATCTAGAAATCAAGAATTTATATTTAGGTCAATAGTTAGATAAAAATAATAATTGACAGCCTTTATCACACATTTTTCGTTACACTCTAATGATAGTAATTAAAAGTCGTAAAAATCTCTTCACTAATAGAATTATTGGGTTCTTTTTGAGGGCGGGTTATTTTTTCAGTTCATGCTGAGGTCCAAGATTCTCTCGAGAAAGTGTGGTAGTCATTTATTATCAAAAGTTTCGAGAGTCACTCGAAAAGTGTGTTTTCTCGACAATCATCTAGCTCTGGAACTCATGATTGCAAGCTTCACTGAGCTGATCTGTTCCAGACGGACATATGAAGTAGTAACAATGCTTTATTTTACGTTACCCTTCATCCTCCAATGATCAGTGCAACTGATGCAACCAGAGAATAATGATTACGCTTATGCAATGTAGTCCGGATACGTTTCGCGAATTTTTCTATACTTGAACAACGACATGGGACGTGAAAATTTCACTGGGTGCATGAACAGCGACATAGAATGTGAACATTTCAGCGGATACTTGAACAAGTTGGTGCATGAACGACGTAGAACGTTAATGTTTCACTAGAGACTTATAGAACTAGCATTTCACTGGGTTCATTAAGAACGACATATAGAACGTGAACATATTGAGAAAGGTAGAAAAAAGGAACTCCCTTTTGTTTTACAGTCGACTTTTTATTTAAGTAAATATACATATCAAGACAGTACCTAGTGCTACCGACTATAGAAGGCGCGGGACGCCGAAGTATTGTCTTTACTAGTACATTAACTTTAAAGGAACTGGAACGCAAAACAAGGGGAGTTGCTTTGTAGTGTTCGCGCCATTTCCAGTAGGACTCATTATTAGAGAACGGCTTCCTTGATGATCAAGTATGTCTCTTACGGCACACTAGCAATCAACCTGTCTTTTCAGAAGATTTGAATGTATCATACCAATGTAAATATAGCAAAATACAAGGCAAAGATATAGCTATGAAGTCACAGATAATAGAAATCTGAACAGGCATAGAAAGATGAATCATAACACTGAAATCATAACAGGCATAGAAAGATAAATCAAATCACAACATGCTTTTTTTGCCTTTCTCAATATGAATATTATCTCCCGTCGTTTGGTCAACTACGAGAACGTGAACATTTCACTGGGTACTTAAACAACGACATGGAACGTGAACATTTCATTGAGTACTTAAACAACAACATATCGAACTAGCATTTCACTGAGTGCTTGAACAACGATATATAGAACTAGCATTTCAGTGGGTGCTTGAACAACGACATGGAACGTGAACATTTCAATGGGTGCATGAGCAACGAAATATTGAACGTGAACATTTCATTGGGTGCTTGAACAACGACATGGAACGTGAACATTTCAATAGGTGCATGAACAGCGACATATAGAACTAGCATTTCAGTGGGTGCTTGAACAACGGCATGGACCGTGAACATTTCAATAGGTGCATGAACAGCGACATATAGAACTAGCATTTCAGTGGGTGCTTGAACAACGGCATGGACCGTGAACATTTCATTGGTTGCATGAACAACAGCATAGGACGTGAACATTTCAATGGGTGCATGAACAACGGCATATAGAACTAGCATTTCAGTGGGTGCTTGAACAACGACATGGAAAGTGAACATTTCAGTGGGTGCTTGAACAACAGCATAGGACGTGAACATTTCAATGGGTGCATGAACAACGACATATAGAACTAGCATTTCAGGGGGTGCTTGAGCTGCAAACGGAAATCTTTATCAACGTTGACAAAAAGATGGTGCGAAATGAGAAGTCCCTTTTGCACAAACATTTGGAGCAATCCTTGAACAGCACATATTAAAACAAGAGAGATTTCGCAGAGAGCCGTTCGTGCTTATTTCATCGAAAATTCAAGTGATGAGAATATTGCCCATTTGGATTTAAAGTTTTCTATCAAAATTGTGAATCCAAGTCTGCCAACAATTGTGGTATTCTGTTCGGAGGTTAATAATTCAATTGTAATGTACTTATTCTGATTAGAATTGTATGTTACCTTATCTGTTTTTTACGAATGCTTTCTTCATGCTTAGCAGTTAGTGTTGGAAACGTGTCATCGATTGTCATTAAGCCTAAATTGCACTTCTTGTTTGATTCTGTGATTAGGCGTATTTTGAATTTTGATCTAAAAAGGCTTCTGTCTTGGAAAGCATCGATATCAATCGAATGTAATAAAATTACTAGATTATTACATCACTAAGAATCAGTGCATTTAAAATGTCGCGTGTATTTGATTTTCGAATATATAGGCACAATAGCCGACAGTCTGCGGGAGTTCCCAGGTCTTCTTTGGGCGGCCTCTTGGCGTCGTTCTGCTGATCTTCATTTTCCATACTTCACCCAATCGCTGTTATCTTTCCGCACCACATGGCCGTGCCATCGCAATCTCCATGTCCTCATCGCCTCATCGATCGACTTCAAGTTCAGGCGTGCCAGAAGGTCTTCGCTGGCAGCTCTATATTCGAGAGACATTCCACACATCCATCCTGTGTGCCACCTCCATTCTCTTCTTTTCTACAGCTGTGAAAGCCCAAGTCTCACTTCCGAAAGTCATGCAGACTCTGACGCACGAGTCGCTAATCTTACCCTTCATTCTTTATGGATTAGCCCGTCTGGATGGGATCGGCGTTAGCTCCCTGAATTTCCTCCAGCCCGATTGAATTCGCGCTGTCACAGCTGCATCCATTCCACCACCGGAATGCAGCGTCTCCCAAGTAGCAGAAAGTGGTATTAGTGTCGCACTTCCTCCAACGTAATCTCTTTCATTGGGCTTCTGTCTCACAACGGGTATATCACCTGAACATCTGCCACACAAAAGGTTCGGCGCGGATCTTTTCAGACTGCCTTGAATGCCACTGCATCGCCAAGTGTCCATGATCGACAGCTGGTGCACGGTATTGAGTTGCAACCGACACTACCCGAACAGATACTACATGGGTATTCGCATGTTATTGGAGTCTTTCCTTTCCCTACTGCAGTTCTCATCACTTGTTTTGGCTACATTAACTTTCAAACCGTTTGATGTTCCAGTAATATAGTTGATAGGCAGTCATTCCAGTTTTTCTTGCAGATCTTCACTTTCTGCAGCCAATGCGAGATCGTCTGCATAAAGACTTTTCGTGAGGAAAAGTCACTTCTGAAGAACCCGCACTGGTGACATTTACGACGATTGTAAAGAACAGTGGGCTTAAATTACTCCGGAAAGCTCGCTGTTGTCTCCTCTAAAGCGCATGGCGTTCTGGAGCCTTCATACAGGTTGCCTACTTGATCATATCCCTGCGAACCCGGTCGAACGCTTTTTTAGGTCGACAAAAGCAAAATACAGCACTTACTTCTTGGCCAGATATTTTTCTTGCAATTGGCGTACAATGAAGATTGCATCTGTTGTGCCCTTGCCAGGCATAAAACCCATTTGCATCTCGTCGATCTTTACTTGTGCTCTAATCCACCTCTCAAGTTCTCTTTCAGAAACTTTCAGAGTGTTGTCAATGAGCTTGAGTCCTCTATAACTTCGCAGTTGAGCCAATCTCCTTCACCCTTGTAAATAGGAACGAAGGTGCTCATTTTTCAATCATTAGGGATGTAGCCTTCAATCAGAATTTCATTGAAAAGCACTGTCATCCATTGTACTCCTGTTGCGTCTGAAACTTTCAGCATTTCTTCAAGTATTCCATACGGACCCAGTGCTTTATGTAACTTGCAATGCGTTAAGGACAACTTTATTTCTTCAGACGCCAGCAAACACATCGGACCCTTAACAGGATCACCATCGTCGATCTCACTGCACTCGGATTCCACATTCATCACATCCTCCATGAACTGTTCCCCCAAACATTCAGGACTTGGGCACATTGGGTAAAAAGATTGCTTGATTGAATGGAACCTTGATGTAGGATAAGTTAGTGACGTTGCATCGTTCGCATCGTTCCTTTGACATCATTGTCGCAGTTCCAAAATACTTCCTCTTGCCCTCTTCACTTGTTAATAATTGCACCAATACTTTCCTTCTCCTCTATAGAGATTGCCAAATGATCTTATGGGCATTATTCTTTGCCTTTACATGTTCTTCTTTATCACTTTCGTCTTGAGTCCTCTTCCATATCGCGAATCGCATTCTCTTTTCTTCCACTGGTGCGGCACTTCCTCCCACCATCACCATGTGCCATCTGGGTGCAACTTCCGTCATGCCGCATACCTTCTGTGCCGCTTGCAACCAAATTCTCTCCATTGCGCATCCACTTTCTCCCCACCCTGTCACCGACTTAACTTCGGTCTCTTTTTTCACAACCTCGTCTCTATATTGAGCAACTTTACTAGCTTTCTTCAGTTCCCGCAACTTTATTTTTGGCGTGAAATTCTTCATTTTTTGCTTGTCCAGCTCTAACCAGTAGTTGGCAGTGACTAATCGGCGCTGTGAAAGTCATTCTTCACCACACATGACTTCGACATCCCTCACTTGCCTCCTGTGTCTGTAGGTCACCAGTACAAAATCAATCTGCGATGCATTCGTTCCTGAGGCATACGTCACCAAATGGCTCTCCCTTTTACGGAATAGCGTGCTACAGATAACCACACCTGTTGCTTCTCCGAATGCTAGGATACTTTCTCCTTCCGAGTTCCTGGTGCCATATCCGAAACCACCATGAACGTTCCCGAAACCCTCCACATCACGTCCGACATGACAATTTACATGTAAGTCGCCTCCAAGAAATACGAATTCTGATGTGGGTATTACACGTAAAGCGACATAAATGGAGTCCAAAAGCACAAAACACATCGCTTCGCCCAGTTTGTGGAGCGTAGTAGAAATGACATTCAATCGCCGATTGCTGGTAACTAGTTTGATTGCAAATATTCTCTCACTCGCTCTATTCACTGACACTACTTGATTAATCCACTTTTCAGAAATCAAGATACCAACACCAGATACTCCCGCATCACAGCCTTGCCAAAGAACTTGTTTCTGGCGCCCGGTGCTCCAAAGCACCTCGCACTTCCTCCTCTCCATCTCGCTTCCTGCATGCAACACACGTCTATTCGCCCAATCCTTTAGATGTGCTTCCAACATTCCATGTGGCCATTCTCACAGTTGGTGAACTTTAAATTCTCCTTCTTGCTTTCCCACTTGTCATCAGGCTATTGGCCATCATTCCTTCAAGAGGGGCAGCATTCTCTCCCACATTTGTATTTGACGTAGGCCGGTGATGTAGACCATGAGATACTTCAGGGTGTACCCAACCTTTCATTGGTTTACCATCATTCCATGACGCAAATGTTACGGAGCAAATTTTTATAGCCGGATCTCCTTCCTGACGCCACCCTTTCAGTCTGGGAGGTACCCATAGCCGTATGAAGCCGTAAGTTCTAACCCACTGAGGCAGTGTAGTGCGCAGCCATACAAGGCTGCAAAAGGTGGATACCTGAAGCTTTGATGGTATTCACTCCATTAAGGTTCCACTACCCTCCCCAGACTATGGGGTTAGTAAGGTTAGTTACCACCGCCCAGCGCTCGGCGTTGACAGGACATTAGCGTGGGTGACCAAGCGGATACCAAAGGGTGCCTGATGGGATCAGGCCTGAAGGAGGTCAGTCCAACCCTTTCCATCAGAGGATGTCCGTCTACCCCTCCCCCCTGAAACAAAGCTAGAAATTAACATTAAGTGATATTTCATGTCATGAGACAAACGAGAGTTGCCACTTGGTTCGTATTAGATAAACGAATATCAATTAATGTGGGAGACTCATCATCGCCATCGTTACTTGATAGATAGAGACAAAGCATGACAAGATGTCATGATTATGAAGAATCTAATCTGGGAAGCGATGTATTCTTCGTACCTAACCATAATTATGGCTGGTGTAGGGCTTAAAATAATTCACGTAAAAGAGTTATTTTCTCTCCTCAAAAACGGTGCTTCATTTTATTTCAATACAAGTTGACAGTTTTCGAGAAATGACTCGTAAAAATAGAATATTAAATAAAATTTGTGAGATTTATTTGGTGACCCACAAATTCATGGCTGAACATTTACGGTGACCCATGTGTCCTGGCCTCAGGTCACCTCCACAGTAGAGGAATATTTGGCTCATTGAATGATTTCATTCAAACTTCTATATACAGTACAGTTGAGAATTAATTAAAGGAGGATTATAACTGCATCAATATTGACTGAAGATCGCAGAGATAATGCACTCCAGTTGATGCGTACAAAGTTAATCGAACTTAGTAGTCGGACATTTTCGTATTGATTCGCACATTTCTCAGTCCGACTGTTGCTGAGAACTAATCGCCATCGGGCGTGTTTTGCTTCTAATTAATGCATCGTTTGGTCATGTCAATGCGCCGTTATCGCCTCCAGAGGATTTTGAGTCGTGTCGAAGCGCCTTTGCCACAAGTTGCTATTTCCCATACAGTGACACAAAGTAAAAAAGATAACTTCTTTCTCTGCTTCATTCAAAGATTCATCAATTGCGATGTCCATTTATACTTCCTCCTAATATTCTCGCCGTTTCCCTTCAATCGTCTTAAGCAAGAGAAATTCCACGCCTCACTTTGATGAATCAAATGCATGTTTAGTTGCGTTGTAGAGTGGCCCACTGACAATATGGAAAACAATGTCATATGAAAAGAGCTTCTTATTACTTCGTCGCTTTTAACAGAGAATCAAATTGTCATGTCTCAGCTGACCAAGAAATTACGACGGCAAGAAAAATGGACAAGTGGATACAGAATTGAATGAATCCATGAATTGGCGCAATTTCAGAACATTCCATCTTTCGCACCGCATTTTCTGAAGTTAACTGTAATTTTTAACAAAATTTCCACTCCTAGCACAGCTACCAGCCATGAACGAAACCAAGTCAAAAAATGATAACTTGTATGATTTTAAACAAATAAAAGTAAATTAAAAGATCAAAATAGCTTTTTGAGCGACTCACAGTGCATGTGCGTTCTAAGCTCACATGATAGCATGTGAGTGCATTAGCTCTGCGTGTGATGCTGGAGAAGATCTTAGGTTTGGATACGCACTCATTTACTGCAGAGCTGCTTCTACCGAAATAGTATCTGTAGGAGAGACTGAGTGAAGCAACATCCCGTCTCAGAGCTGGAAGCGGTAACCCGTGACCCGGGTGACCTGCCAACCTTATGACCCGTGACCCTTTTTCTAAAATGTACCTAGAGTACCAGTGTCGTACACCGTTACATTACAAGCCTTCATGTAGCGCATATTTTAGCCTACAGATTTGCGAGTAATACCGATAGATAAGCTTCCAACGTTCCAAATTGTGGCATGCCTATAATTCACTGAAAGTTGTAGCCATGAACGTTTTTGCCCGGTGTTGAAGATGTTGGCACAATTTGCCTAAATAGCCTAAGTACTAGTCATAGTATATGCCTATGTTCTAGAACCCTAAATGCTAGGCTTAGAATTTAGTTTTAGTAACCTAGTACCGGTAATCATGGCATGTCTATCTGGTACGCTAGTATTCTTAGAAGATGGTCCTAATATCCTTAAGGTCTGCCTACAGGTTGTATAGTAACAGTAGGCATGAGGCTTCCTTTTTATAAGATAGTCAGTCCGCTTAAGTTATGAAATGAATCCGAGCAGCAGTTACCCATCAAAACTCACCTTGCTATTTCGTACGCCTATCGGTAACTTGTCATTCAAGAAGAAAAATGTATCAAAATATCGATATTGCATCCAATGTAATTATGAAATCTGTAATACCAATTACATACAATGTAGGTTTCAATATGCTGTATATAAATAAATCGATTGATTTGAAGGTTTAATAGTGAAGTTTGGGCCTACATGTAAACGAATAACCAAACGCGTTGTTTCAATGCAGCAATCGATCAGACAAATCAATTGCAACAACAATCTACACATACATTGTGCAAATTGTAACTATATCTGTTCATGACAAAACAATAACAATCGGTGCCGGTATTATTGATCAGTTTCTCTAAATTTGGAAATCAAAGATGGTAAAAAATTAAAAACAAAATGTACAAATTGTACTAGTAAATAAATCTAAGATCCATCACTATCTTTTAGTACAAATGTTCCACATCAAATTCAAAATAATCTAAGTGAGAGAGGGGAGAGAATGAGTTTTTACAGTACTCCAACGCGACAGACAACGCTTCTACTGTTTCTGGTTGCATTGTTGCTCGCAGAGGTCGAGTAATGTTCGCAGCGCGACTCCGGAATGCACTTCTGTACTACAAATGCTGCTCGCGCTACAGCACTGAGGAGTGGGAGGTCCACTTTTCGCTAGCCAAAGTAATGCATTCTTCAGCTCGCCAGCATCTGCATCAGGTTGCTGATCTGCACTCCTTCACTGACGCCTTTGACAAATCGATCCTTCTCGATTTGTCAGAAGACGTGTTGCATCTGAATGTTGGAAATATATCTTCTTGACCATCACATTTTCTTGCTTTGGAAAATGATTCGGGCTCAGGTGTCTCAACGAAGCGTCAACATTTTTAACGGTTATCATACCGGCCAAATCTGTCTCCATTGTTCAAACTACATTCTGTGATTGTTGAATGAAACAATCTCTATCTGCCTCTATGGAACACATCTTGACAGTGGCTGATCTGCGCTTTTTGTTACGGGGGGGGCTCATTATTGTAATTTAGTAATTAGATCAATATTATTATCAATAAGATAACAAGCTACATGTACCTCGTAGATTTTTACTCATCTCTTTTATCGAAAGGACTCATTAGAATAAGGGACTTGTTGCATTTTGAGGAATATACAATGAATTAGAGCATCCTAAATACTTTTGTCACAATCTCAAAAAATCAAAAATTGTAGCAAATAGCACCGTTCTCCTCTACTGTTTTTCATCAACAGTTTTGCAACTGAATTTACAAGTGTTCCAATCACATCATGAAAGATAATGAGCTCATATTACTCGTAAATTATCATAATGATATCTATTCCTTTTCTTCAATTAATAGGCTTACTTAGTAAGATGAAATTTTTCTCTCATAAGATGTTTCATTAAAATCCATCCACTCAATGAGTCCGGCTCAATTAATTAAGAAATCAAGTATTAAGTAAAGATTCAGGATAACATCAATAAGATTTCAAAACTTCAGAAGTCTATTTTTCTTTTTGAATTGATAAATTAAAGAGTCCACATTGATGCGAATGTCGTCGCAGCAGTTAAAAAATCCTTAAATCCGCTTATGAATCCTTTACTCTTTCAATGAAGGATCAAGGAAAACATTCGCCATGTGTAGGTGTGTCATGCTCGTATATACTGTACCTTTGCGTCCAGAGATTTCGTGAATTCACGTTTCAACAAGTTTGTTGCTTGGGAATCAGAAGAAGTCACCTTCCATGAATTTCTCAGTAAAAACCCCGCTCAATAAAACCCGAGAATGACACCAGCCAGTGTGGATGTTTCGGTAAATTCAATCTTGTCGAAAACCTCGCTAAACGGTCAAAGAAAGATTTCAGCTTCTCGGAGAAGTTCCTCGTCAATTCGAGAGATCAAATTATCTCTTTCGTACAGGGATTTTGAGGAGTTCACGGAGTTCATTGTAGTTTAGGAGAATTGAATTGAACATATCATGAAGACTTCTCCATGGTCTGGTTATTCCCCATGCTTCAAGGTTGTTGACAGCTATTCTTGAATGCCGCTTGCTTGATTGACTTAAGATACTTACTCTTACTTTTACTCCACGTTTAACGTCCGATGAATCCCATCTCCTGGGGCTGGACGGTTGATGGCTCTCCTCCATTCATCTCGGTTGGCGGCGAGTTCTTCGGGATTCCTATTTTCTTCAGATCTTCTAAGACGCCATGTTCTTCTTGGTCTTCCGGCGACTTGACGCCCTGGGACTTCCATGCTTTCTACTCTGCCCAAGCAGTTTCCCTCAGGTCTCTTTACATGACTGAACCATCTCAGACGTCCTCTTCTAACATGATCTTCCAGCTCCTTCAGACCACACATTCTTGCCACTTCCTCACTTGATCTTCTGTCGTTCCATTTTACTCCTGCCATGTATCTCAGCATTCTCCGATCACATGCTCGCAATACTCAGGATTTTAGGGGGCGAATCGAATTCACGCCAACTCTTTTTCCACAGCATCCACACGGCCATTTACCAGATTTTATTGTTTCTTGCTGTTTCTTCCCTGTCACCATGTCTTCTCCAGGTTGACTTTCATTCCCCTCTTCACAATGCTGCTTTTCCATCCACAAAGCATACGATATCATCAGCGTAAAGGAGCTCCCATGGACCCTCGCCTCGACACTCCTTGGACAGTTCCTCCATCAAAGTGATAAAGAGAAGATGAGTGCAGAACCTTATGGACTTCTACCTCTATCACAAACTCCTCCAATGTGCCTTCCATCATTGACGTCGATCTTTCGTACAGTGACATCACAGATGTTACGCGTCATTCTGGAATCCCTTGACGTCTTATGGCCCAAGCTATTACTTTTCGTGGAACACAATCGAACGCTTTTTGAAGGTCAACAAAAACATGAAACAACCTTTTCCGTTTCGCACAGTACTTTTCTGCAGCTATCGTAGAATGAAGATCGCATCGGTCGTCGACTTTCCAGTGCGGAATTCAAATTGCCGCTCGTGTTACTTGTTTGAGCTTCTTCAACCTCAATTTCGAGGACCTTTTCGAATATTTTCAAACGGTGTTCAAGCAGCCGTATTCCCCTGTAATTTCCACATTCCATCGCATCACCTTCACCTTTGTAAAGTGGAATAGTTACGCTGCTTTGCCATGATGGAGGTACTTTTCCTGAGAACAAAATACTTCGGCCGCAGTTTCACCCGCTCCTTTGATAAGCTCAACCACCAAGCCGGATGGTCCAGGAGATTTCCCCACTCTTCATGCTCGAAATAGCATGCCGTGTTTCCGCCTCCGTAACTTCCTCCAGGGGAACTTCCGTCACCTCGTCATCTTCTGTCTCAAAGTCATTTTGCATATTGAGCAGATTTTCGAAATATTCCTTCCATCTTTTACTTATCTTATCATCAGTTAGGATTATTTCACCGTCTTCACCTTTGATATATCCGTTCGCTCTTCATCTGAACATTTTCTTACTCATTTCATTTCAGCTTGTCTCATCTACCCACTTTTTCCAAGACTGATCCTTCGCTAGTTTGCTACTGCCACCTCTTTCTTTGCCAGCTTCGACTTGACTTTGTAATCGGACCGATCTTCAACACTATTTATCGTCTGCCACTTCTTAAAGGCTGCTGTCTTAGCTTTAATGGCTTCTTATACCCTGGCGTTTCACCACCAAGTCTCACCGTTGAGCTGCCTACGCTTCCCATTTGTTTCGCCACATCGCTTCCTGGCCGTCTAACATTTTCTCTTGAAACATCCAAACTTTGATCTTCTTCTTTCACTTCCGACATAATTTTCTTCGTTATGTCCATCACCAGAATCGGATGTTGCATGAGACAAGCTTCGACAGGGATCCCTTACAATCTCTCACCTGTTGTTTTACCAACAGGAAGTCTATCTGGGTTTCATGGTCACCTCTCTTGTACGTTATTTTCTTCTCCATGCCCTTTGAGAAAAATGTGTTCATCACCTTCGAACCATTCTTTTGGCAGACTTCAAGGATTCTGTTCCCTTCAATGTTTGCTTGCCCGTATACAACGGTCCCCACACTCTTCGAAACCAACTCTGTCATTCCCAATGTGACCATTTAGGTCTCAGGCTGCAATAACGCTTTCAGTTGAGGGTACTCGCATTATTTCGTCGTCCAGTAACACCCAAAAGGCATCTTTTTCGACATTTGTCCTCCCAGTCAGGGGCGCATTCACTGAAAAAATGTGTGTCACTTTGGCGTCCAGCATAAGTCGAATTTTCATTATCCTTGAAGTTAATCTCTCACTTCAAACACACCAGTCGTCAAGTATTCCTTTAGCACGATACCTACTCCTCTGCTTGTCTTCTCTCCAGACCACCAAAAGTTGTACTTTTCATTGCCTTCACCGATGAACTTGCATCCACAACCTTTGAATTGGGTCTCCTACACACAGCAGACATCAATCCTGTTCTCCTCAACATCTCAACCACTTCCCTACTTCTCCCATACATTGACTCAACATCAGCTGTCCCAATGCGTAAGTTTTTCATTTTCTTCTCCCCGGTCATTCCCCGGCACCCCCTGTCTATTCAAAGGCTGCCGGACACTCGGGGCCATTAGTGAGTGAGCCATTTTATAAAAAATACGGTGCTGCAATTTTACGGACGCATGCCCTTGCTGACGCCAACTATGATTATCAATCATGGACCTAGCCTTTTCCCATCAACAGATGGAAAGACCCTACAAGGCAGTAGGCAAGGAGATTATTTTTAGAGACGGCGCCTCTCCATTTCGACACTGACTTCAGGACAAATCCAGAAGACAGCCGCTAGCCGTCTTGTAGGTCAGGGACTGCCTATTCGAGCCAACGGCCTTATTTGGCAGCTAAACATCAACCATTGATGGCCTCTCGCTATCTGCCACCTGCGAGAATAGTAGTAGCCAGCTATGCCCCTTGATTGACGTAAGATACTAGTTGAATTCCGAAAAACGTAGTATCTATAAAAATCTATTTGTTTTACCATTTGAGCCTATTTGAGACCGAGTCACATGCTTGACCCGTGACCCGGCGACCCGCGACCTGGTGGCCCGTTTTCAGATCTGTCCCGTCTAATGGAGAGCGGCTGCAACTCATTATCGAGTTTTTCACCCATAGATTCTTGGCACGTTCAAGGAGGTTGAAATGTGTTTGTAGAGCGCCGGCCCACAGATGACGGCAATACTCTGAGGACGAATAGTGGACTTGTAAAGATAGGTGGTGGAAGACAGCTGCTGGCATGATAGAGACTACCAAGGTGTTGTGCTGCCAATGTGTCAAGAACACGACACAAGTTGAATGACAAATGAAGGAAAATCTGCAGTTGATCGAGATTGCCTGAAGCCATACTGTTCTTCAGACTGAGGGTTCTCAGCTTTAAGGAAGTTAGCAATATGCTAGTTAATCTCGTAATCAAAAATCAATTTGACGCAGGTGACTTAGAGCTATCGAGACCCGCGAAGATCTTTTTGGAATTTCGGTCTGTGACTGAAGGAAGGCTAATTGTCCCATCAGTGCGCGTGGGAATCGGACGTGGAATTCTACCTTCATCGTCCAATGATGGATTCTTCGCAAACTCCTTGCAAAGAAGCGCGGCTTTGTAGAAGTACTGACTTCGGCGGGACGAAGGGCTGAGATGGAGGATTTGTTCCTTTTGGTGACACTGTTGTAAATCCTCCCGAATTCAAGCTTTTGGGTAGCAATGGATTGCCAGCGGCACTGTCACGCTGGCAGGTTGCAGCTGCACATTCGGTGTAAACTAATGTTGGGAGTTGGACTTCATTTGGAAAGTACGGTGAGGATTATGGACCAACATCCCTATCTGAAGCCACTCTGTCAGTTCTTGCGCCGACTTGTGAACGTTGCTGTAGAGAAATGATAATCTGTTTTATAGAAAGACGCAGACGGTGTAAAGAAAGTTTGCCAGAAACTTGATAACACAGTGATCAGACGTGCCGAGGGGAGAAGTAACCTTGTGTGAAAAACCAGTTGGATTTGAGGTGAGAGACGTCACTCTCAGGATTAAGTGACAAATTGACAAAGAGCCTGACCGGAGATCTTTTTTTCGTTTCCTTTTCGGTTCTTTCCTTGATACCTTGATGAAGTCTATTGGATAATAACAGCGCCCTGCCATTCATTTTCTCATTTCTGATGGTGGCTCGCTTTGCTGTTGATGAAATGCTTGAATTGAAATTTACATTCTTGTTAGCTAGTGCCAAATTTGTTGTTGTGAAATTTGTGAATTGAAATTAATGAAGAAGTTCTTCTTGGCTGATCTTTTTGTAGAATTCGAACTCACTTGCATTCATTGTTGTGGAAAAGTCAAGAAGACTGAATCGTTTATTTTGCTTTGGCAATTCTATCCCGAATTCAAATAATAGTGTTCTGTACATTTTCAGGATTAATTGAAACATAAAAATCCTTTATTGTCGATCTTGAGTACGAAGCAGTCGTCAGCACACCTTTTAAAAATATGAATGGGATTTATGCTCTGAAGTGCTCTTTTCTTGATGTTGTTTATAAAGAGCGTTGTTATAATGCTTGGTAAGGAGGATCCCACGGGTAATCCGTAAGTTGCTTATATTAAGCATTCTAGCTAGACTGATCGGCTTTTTAGTATTTAATTATATTTTCCTTTAATTCAGGAAGTCTTTTAGGGCCGGTATCAATGCAGTTGGCCTAAAGTAATATAATGCTGTAGGCAAACTGCATTGACAACATCACTAAAAGACTGCCTGAATGAAAGGAAAACATAATTTATCCTGCTATTCCCATCAATTATATGAATAAAAGAAAACGCACAAAGACACATGTAAAATATTTTTAGCATAATAAACATACAATTTTTGCAGCCCAAATAATTTTAGGTACATGTATGTCTATAAAAATAAGTTTTTCGGTAACTTGAGAATGCATTCCATTCAGTGATAAATCATACATAGATGCCTGTAATTGCCTTCTGAATTTTATGTAACTCTACTACATTTTTTGGTCTATATACAACGTATCCCCTCCGTATTGTCGTAACCGCGACTATGTATATTGGTCAATATCAATAAATAGACTATAGAAATCAATCACTGACCTGGTATAAATATTCATAGTAACATGTACTCTTATTAGTAACATGTATTCATCGCCTTTTCAAATTTGAAGTAATACAGTCATTGAAATGTCTCATATATTTGTGAGTATCATCTCAGCATACAGTGCACACCTACGATTCCTAAATTGAGTCACTATCTAACCCTATCTTACCGCGGGAGTAGGCTGCCGTTACTCCCCCTCCCCGTGAATGGCATAATCATTCATCTCCGAATGAATCTATGTTGTTGATGTATGAATAGCAGCAATTTTGTATGAGGTCTACATCCCAAATATAAAATGGACAGATTGTCATGCTTCGCAACAATAGGCCTATATTTGATGCATTCATTCATTTTAGCCCTATTGTATTTTTTGGCAATAACTGATATTCTGGCAGGCTATTGACGCATCAAAAATCTTTAACTGAGTTGCATTCATCACGCCTTGAGTGTCCCAATTTAATTAAACATATTCCCATCATTATGTTAGTAGTGATCCCATTGCAAAATCAAGTGCAAAATGTGAAATGATGAGTCATCCCCCCTCTGGAAGGAAGTGGCCAAGGATGTGCTGGAAGGGATGGGTCCGAGCGGAGGAAACTGTTCCCTCCCCCCTCTGGAAGGAAGGAAGGAAGGATGAGCTCTCCTGTGAGGCAAGGGTAGGAAAGTGTTTTACACCTTTAGAAAAGGGCAGGTTTTGGACGTTTTGGGAGAGGAAAGGTCCTATATCGGCCAGAAGGAGAGTTCGGATGGACAAACGGAGGTCAGATTCGTATTCTACATGAAATTTTGGGTTAGGGAGGTGATTTCCAGCGGAATCGGAGAGAAAAAGTGCTAACCCCCCCCCCTCCAGTCAGACTTCCAAGAGATGGTAGAAAGTCTGTGATAGCTCATGTGAAAGCTAGGAGTGACAAAAATGCAGTGGACGAAACGGCTTGTCTCTACGTTCTTTCGTTGAGGTGTGGGAGTGACTTTAAGATTTTTGACCATCACCGAAAACGTGACTGTCAAAATTTGAAGTCAATCGGAGCACTAGAACCGGAGATAGAAGTGTTTAAAGTTTTGGATGATTGAGATTATGTCATCAGCTGATCGCCACAAACTATATAAGTGGAGTCTCTACTTGTGAGAATCAGTTCTCCTCCCGACTTGGTTGGGGTAGGTGAACTCCGGAGCTCCGATGATAGCATTGGAAGAATTAGAAAATTTCATTGCTGATTTTATCATTTGATTTTATCACAGACTTCTAATATGAAGAAGCTATGTTGCATCCCATGTTCAGAGTTGCCAAACATTCATGTGTCATTGAACTCCTTAAGTACATGTTGTAAAAGTGATTCTCACAAGACGGCTCAAAAAAGTAGCAAAAGCAGGTCTCAAACACAAACGCAAACCCTAGCGGAGAAAAAGACTGATACTTTGAGGCAAATAAACGATCCCTCTTAATAGACGATGGATGAACATCTGAAATCAATTTACTATAACCCAAAGCATTATGCAGGTTATGCTTCAGTGAAAAAGTTGTCACAAGCATGTGGTTATTCACAGAAACAAGTGAAGAGATGGTTAAAAGCTCAACCTGCATATACATTGCACACACAAGCTCGAAAACGTTATCCTACCCGTTCTTATATCGTTCATGATATTGATGAACAATGACAAGCAGATTTGGCTGATGTTTCTTTATTAGCTAAAAAGAATAAAGGCTATCGCTTCCTCCTGTTATTGACTTATTATTATTTTCCTGTTATGCTTGGGTTCAACCACTTAAGACAAAACGTGGTGAAGAAGTGGCCGAGGCTTTCCAAAATATTTTCAGTGAAGGACGTATTCCCACACCTATTCAGACTGATCAAGGGAAAGAGTTTGAAAACAGACATGTGCGTGCTTTATTTCGCGAACACAACATTGAGCTGTTTAGTGTGAAAAGTGCATACAAGGCTGCAGTAGTCGATCGCTTTAATCGTACACTGAAAACTCGTCTATGGCGCTATTTCACTGCAAAAGTACCACAAAAGTGGACGGATGTAGTACAAGATAATGCATACGCTTACAATCATTCTGTTCATCGTATAATTGGTCACAAACCTGCTGACATAACTCCAGACATGGTGGATACAATCCGTGAAATCAATGCTAAACGCAAGCAACCATCACAAGGTAAACATGACATTCAGATTGGTGACAAAGTTCGCATTTCCAAGGTGAAAAGCGTGTTTGCTAAAGGTTATCCTCCCAGTTGGATGGAAGAAATATTTACTGTCTCTGAGGTTGACAAGAAATTCAAGCCCACTACCTACAAGCTTCGTGATTATCATGGTGAAGAGATTGAAGGGAGTTTTCATCGTCATGAGATAGCGCCCATCACCAAAGAAGATGATGACTACATGGTTGAAAAGATACTTCGTCACCAAATACGACAAGGGGAAAAGTGGAGCCTGGTGAATTGGGCTGGCTATCCAAATTCAATGAACAATTGGATTCGTCATTCTGACCTATGTCGTGTTAGTCAACGTTCCTAAGCAAAGTAATGAATTGTGTAAATATAAATAAATAAATACCTATGGATCAAACTGCTACGTTTTATTCTGCTCCCTGCTATGCTAGTCATGGAGCTGGCTTTCCTGTTTATGCTGGATCGAGATGTCAAAAAGGGGTAGTCTATTGGGTGCTGTCAAGGGTATGATGTTCCCCACTTTCGCAAATGTGGGAAAATCAGCTTTAAAGGAAGCTGTAGGATTAGCAGCAGATGTAGCAAGTGATGCGCTTTCAGGAAGATTGCCGATTCGTGAATCGCTAAAGCGTCATGGAATACAGCGTTTGACGAATGTCGGTAAGGCTGGTATCAGGTCTGTCATCAGTCATATCAATCCACTCTCTACTTCAGGCAAACGTAAGCGAAGAGCATCTCGTATACCTCCTGCCAAACGCAGACGACGTGGACTGTTTTAAATATGGAATGTTAAACCTCATCCCTTTGCTTATTTGATAGAACACCTATACAGACGGATATCATCAAAAATTATGTATCCATTCGTTATTCACAGACAAGTATCGATTCCGGTAGTGTCATTGAGTTTTTAATACCAGGAAATTATACTGAGTACATCGATGTAAATGGCATCAATCTACATGTTAAGTTTAAGATAATAAATAAGGACGGCACAAACCTTGACAGCAAGGACAAAGTAGCCGTGAATAACTTGGCAATAGCAACGCTCTTCAAGGATGTATCATTGACCATTGGTTAAACTCAGAGTTGAAGGTGGTCAACATAGTTATCCCTATCTCGGTTATTTTTCAACAATCATGCAGTTCCAGCCACAAGCACAAAAGAGTCACATGGCTGTTATGGGTTGGTGTAAAGATAAAGCTGGTAAATTTGATAGTGACAAAAACAAGGGATTTGTCACTCGTGAAAAGTGGACTGCAGAAGGTAGGTTGTGTGAATTATATGGTCCCCTATACTTGGACTTTTTCCGTCAATCACGTTTCTTAGTGTCAAAAGTAGACATGCGAGTTCATCTCTTGCCGAACGATCCTAAATTTGTATTGAATACTCATGTAGCAAAGACTGAATTTAAGATTGTGTTTGAAAGTGTTAGACTTTATGTGCGGCGAATGACACTGAATCCTTCGGTGATTAATGGTCACGAGATGGGTTTGAAGAAGTATGATGCTCTTTATGATGTAAATCATACTGAGATCCATAGTTTCATCATTCCTCGTGCGCAAAAGAGCTTTGTTGAAGATAGTTTGTTTCCTATACAATCACCAAAAATGATCATTGTGGGATTGATTGCAAATGATGCATACAATGGTAATATATCGAAGAATCCCCTCAACTTTGAACACTTTGGTTTAAATCAAATCGGATTGTATCGTGATACTGATTGCATTCCTGGTACTCCTTTTTTCCAGACTTCGATAATGGACATTATTCTCGCTCATATCAAAATACTATGGAGACATTTAAATACTGGAATACTGATGGCACCAATGGTTTGACCTATGATGAATTTGCTGAAGGTTATACGCTTTATGCATTTGATTTGACAGCAAACAATGAAGCAGGTGCTTCTTATCGTCCGGGCACTGGCACGAAAGGTCTTAAACTAGAATTCTTTTTTGAAGTAGATTTGACGAAAACAGTCAATGTACTCATCTATGCTGTGTTCGATTCCACCATTCGAATTAACAGGTTACGTGACGTTTCCGCTTCTTATACAAGTTAATGAGTTGGTTATCTGATGCAGAGCTAGAGAGAGTCGTTCAGGAACATGGTGATGAACGCACTGTTGCAGCATTTCGTGGGGTGTTTTCCATTAATAATATGCCCACAGTTTTACCAAAACCACCCTCATTCATTATCATGAATACTGATACAGCACACTTACCCGGCAAGCACTAGAAAGTTTTATTTATTGATAAAAACTATTGTGGTGAAATCTTTGATTCATTGGCCTTACCAAACTGTGATTATGTTACGCGCATAGACATCGGATAACATTATTAGGACTAGACCGGACACAGCTGAGTTCCCGTGGCCTTTAAAGCCGTTCGGTAGCGACATGGAAATATTGTTTGTATAAAACAATCATGACAACGAGAGAATTATAAATGTCGATAACCATGTGTCTATTATCAGCTGAGAGAGAGTAGAGATGAGGAGATATTGCATCGTCCATAATTGCAGACTTAAATACTCCGAAGTGGCAGCAGCAGAAGAAGCTGTACCATGCAAAGTCTTCACCTCAGACCATTTGTATTGACTAGAGAACTCGCATAGGAACTCCTGTCAAAATGGTAGGAAAAATTCACACAGACACTTCATCTACTCTAAAAGTGAATTCATTCAGTTGATCAACACCACTACGCATGTAAGTAAAAAATGCATGAGTATTCAATAATTTGATAAAAGTACGCAAAATCTTCTTGCGTAAATTTGGTTTTCTCTTCTAAATTGTGTCCACAGCCAGATACCAATTTCCGCCAAAATACAAGGTAGGATTATCGCCTGCCTATCAACAAATTTCATGTTTTTCAAAAGATGTATAACAAGAAAATGCACTACACACGTACATAAATTGAAGTCCTGCATCGTTCACATTACTCGCAAGGATAGGTCGTTGTACTGTGTGGATTACGCATCAATCAATCAATTCAATTTTATTCACTGCATGGAGCATGCGTGACTCATAGGGCACACTTCAAAATGGCCAACTGCATTATTCGGACATAAATTGTATGAATGAATTCTGGATTAAGAGTTAACGATTCACTAATCAAAACACCTGTCATTGTGCTTATTACAAAAATATTTAATTGGTACCTATGGCAAGTGGTACTACCACTTAGTGGCATGGAAACTGTACTCTGAAGATTATGCGAAATCTACTCGAACAACTTCATTCACCCCAAGAGTAAATTCATTTTCGATCTATCTTTTCAAGATTGGAGTCATTTCAAGGCACATTATCTTGGATTTTCAAAAGAAAGCATTCTACAGCCAGAGGAAATTTAATAAAAATTTCGCTAATTTAAAAATTGCGCTACTGTTTGTTTACACAAATAGCATAGTAAAACAATTCTTCAGAATTAAAGCCACTCGGTAGCGACATTCGCTTGTGGCCATCAGCTGATGGTGTATTAAATAGGCGCTGTCCGGTCTAGTCCTAATAATGTTATCCGATGTCTATGGTTACACGTTTCATAAACCGTCATTCACGAAAATAGATTTGCAATGCTTTGGCCTATCAACATCCCTTGTCTTCAACATGCGGAGCATATGCCCTCTACTTTGTAATACAGCGACTACATTATGACTCTTTACATGACATTTGTAAACATTTTTCACATGTTACCCTTGTCAATGAAAAGCGCATTCGTAACTTTTATAAAAGACTTCAATAAATATGTACGATTAAAATTTGTTTTCTTTATTATACGTCAATGGAAAAGTAGATGATGTGATTGAATATGTTGTATTTAGTCATCAAACATGAATAGGTAGAGATAAGAAGACATTGTTCACTTGTCACACTAACGCTTATGAGTGTTGGTTTGTTGAAGGTAAGTCATTATGCGAGGATGTATACGTTCTCTATACTTGTTCCAACTTGAGGATGTAAAATGTATAACATCATATTGATCATGAAGAGCAATGAAATCTCGTCGAATAATGAATAGACGTCCACCTAGAGGGATATAGTACATTGGATGATTCATTATATGTAAAGCATCGTGGAGGTTATTCATTTTAAAAGGTGATAAACTTATTTTAACTTGTCGATGAGTATCGTAAAAGGTAATGCGTCGAGCCCTCCATGTAACGTGACACTGAGAAGAGAGCTTGGCAATCATGGTTACTTTTAGTCATAGCAAAGCTTTTGCTTAGTCTTCTCGTTTAAGCAAAGCATTCATAAGAAATGGACGAAGCCATGTTAAGATTCATCATCATATTATCATTTGCAATAGTGACATTAGCGGGACGAGGATTAGATGACGCAGTTCGTCTCATCAAATCACCTGTTCATGCAACAAGACCTATTGAAGATGTAATTCTTTCCGACATAGCCGATCCTTGGCAAAATCATGCTTACAAACTTCAGATTTTACGTCAGCGAATGGGTCATGCGTGGGAAATGGTGTTAACAGATTATGGCTTTAGGCGATCGCCTGTAGGCGGCATCGATTTGATCAATCCTGTACGTCGCATTGCAATGCAATTAAAAAATAGCTGTCGTGTGAGCTCATCAATAGAACGTGAAATATTTCATACCCTTACAGATTTTAAACGTAGAAGACCAAGATATCAAGTAATATTTGGTTGTATCAACTATCGCAATATGAAAGAAGGCGGTAGAAGCATACTTAGGGGAGTACATTATGTGAAAGGGCAATCCCTGTTAACCAAGTTCCTAGGACGACAAAAAGTGCCTACTCTGAACAGATTGAAGGCAGCAGTTTGTTATGCCATGCGACATAACGCCTAAGCAAACGACGCTTTATGTTGATACTTTACAGCAGTGTTTCCCAGTAATGCTCAACCTGAACAATATGAAAATACAGCTGCCGAGTTTGAGACTGATTTAACACAGCCGATTGACTTAAATGGTGATTGGGAAGTAGCCCTGCAAGATTTGAGCTATGTGAATAATATAAGAACCATTGCAAATGAAGAGATTACATTAGGCACTGCAACGAATCAAGACTTGTACTTTCCAAAACTAGAGCGAATTGTGCATACCTACAATTTGAATGAACATGCAGCAGAGTGGAATTCTATTCCTACAGTAAACACCCGTCGGGGAATATATGTTTATGAGATGATAAATGGCCCTACTTTAATTATCACTGCAGATACAGATATACCCATTGCTAAAAATGCTTCACCACTGAAATGGAAGCAACCTACAAACCCATCATTCCGTCATCGTTTAGAGCAATCATACTATTATATGAAAATTCAACGCCTATTGAATGTTATGAATGATTTGTCAAAGGATCTATGGTTCTGGCAGATGGATCCAAATCTACATAAAGTTACACTCTACATGAGGCCGACTACTATTTCCCATGGATTTTATGTGAGTGGTCCTCTGCAAAAGATATTGAATCTTAAACTACGTTTCTTTCTACCTATCACAAAATTTTCAGAAGTAAAAGGAGGTGGTGCCTTCCCTTTGAGAGCTCAAGTGTCCATGAAAGTATCAAAGCAGATTAAGAAATATCCACATTGGCACAGGAGAAAATTTAATATTACCCTATTTCCCCTTGATCGCATGCATAAGCGCTTTGTGCTTTTTAAATCTGGTACTGTTGATGACTTGATCAAACAGGTAAATGAAATAAAGGGATTATCTATGTCCATCACTCGAGAACACAATAAAGCAAGGATTGATTTCCGAAATGATTATGAGCATTCATACATTGGATTTGTTCACATCAATTCTAAATTTCGCGATTTGCTCTCTTTGAATACAGACGTCTTATGGTCACACCATGAATGGAGGAACGTGAAAATGACATCTGAACAGCAATCCGATTGTCGAATGGTCCTTTATTTCAAACACACAGACCCTGTTTTAAGTCCCACTCTTACATGGAAGCCAAATGAAATGTTACCGATACTTCCAAAGCATTATAGCAATGGCTATGATGTTTGTACATACTTGAACAAGGGTGTATCAAATCTACACTCATATCATTTTGACTATGATCCTAAAGCAAATACATTCTGTATCAGTGTACATGGTAAAACGGTCATTCACATTTCAAAAGAATTAACAAACATTTTAGGATTCAAACGTGACATATTCTACGACGAGAAGTGCTGTGGCTCAACATCCTTGCTCGATATGAATATCAATCACTTTTACATTTACACTAACTTTATCCATTCAACACAAGTTGGTGGTCAAATGGTTCCCCTTTTAAGATATATTCCTATTGACAGTGGCGACTTTGGTGTGACCATGCACAGGGAGTTCCTGAACAAGGTATACATTCCAGTCAATGTATCAGGATTATCCCATCGCAAATTTGGTATCTATGATGATAGTGGTAATCCTATTCAATTCATTGATGGGCGCACTGTCTTAACACTTCATTTTCGTCAGATAACATCAAATCATTAAATTTGTAGGTTGCATGTGACGCAGTCAATGTCTTTTCTTTCTTGATTAGGTGGCCGTTAAGGCCGTGGTCTCATAAAGACCGTTTGGGGCATTCCCTGGTCTCATCAAGGCTTTTCACTCCTGAAAGTCAGCCTCGTTTAAGAAAGGCTCACTCTCAACCGTTTGCAGAGTGAGTTGCCTACAGCTTTCAATCATTTGTCCCTCTTCCTCTTTTTGTTGAAACTTTCTCTCAACTTCCTTCTTCGTAGGAGTTGAGGTAGCAAGAGGTGTGAATGTTTCCTCTGTATCGGACATGACTATGATAGTGAAATGCAAGACACTCTTCTTTATATATGAGAATGATGCATTGTGATTGATAGATGACTGTCGTCCAATGAGAGAGTGCGAGGCAGGGAGAGAGAATCTATATAAGTGTGGTGCAATGACCATTTCCTCATAATATCATTAAAATGAATACACCAACGAATACCTATGCCCTACTCATGCCCAATGCCCCACGCAAGAGGTAAGTGAAAACTATTTACGATGGTGAGGTCGAGCCGCTACAGTTGGATGCGGAAACCATCATCATCATTTCCGACGATGAAATACTGAGCAATGAAGAGGACAGTACTGATACAATCAGGGCTGCCTTCCTGAGTGTGTCCCCAAAGGACGTTGTGATGGAGCGGTGTGTTGAGACTCTCCGGAGCTGGCTAGACCTCTTCTCTCCTTCTAGTCAGCCCCGCAATCAAGAAGAGTTTGACTTGGTAGACGTAGTGTACCGTCTTATTACAAAGCGTATCCTTTTATTTCTTTTTAATAAATGTGTATCATGACAGTGTTGTTTTTTCCTTCATATAAATTACATGGCTTCGAAATGTTCATCGAGTAAACATATAGTCGATTGGGAGCTATTGTTAGAATAAGATATCCTATCATCTAGGCACTTAACATAGTTACTAGAAATCATTCAACATATGAAAAATGATTTTAGGTGAATCAATTGAAGAATGTAACTTACTTTCAACACTCAAAGCTTTTTCAAACTTTATGTTTCATCTAACGGTTAACATTAACTTGTGCTATATAAAACCCTAGATCCCTAAATCCAACCGTAGATGACCCTATCCTTCAGATGAAGAACTTTAGGACTTGTGATGTGTGATATGATCAACGTGATGGTCTTAGTGTTATTAAATGTCACTGATGCTTCACATACTTTTCTTGCCTTCATTTCATCAATTTTTCACCCATCCTCTCAGTTATACGGGCTTGGAACCGTCATGAAAGCAAATGACTTTCAGGCCTCATTATGGGTAGCCTCGTAAAGGCTCATGGATCATTCACGGAAAAAGGCAATGAAGCAGTGTGCTGTGTGTATGTGTGAGTGTGCATGTCTTCATGTTTTAAAGAAAGGATGTTCTTCACTCATATTTATGTTTAGGTCCAAACCAACTTCCCTCTTTTAGCATGTTAGATTGTCTTTGATGACTAACTGTTGTTGCTTTCTTTACATAGTCAATCGTTTCTAGACAATCGGTAATCATCCTTGGATCACCTGTCTTGATTGCCATGGAGTAGTACCTTTCTGACAACTCCATGATTGTGTTTTTTCAAACTATCCAAAATCTTGGAAAAATGCGTAAATTGGAAATTGTCTCATTTGGAAACGAAACCTTCCACAGATCTGAAAAGGTAGGATCCTAGAGAACAAAGTGCGGTGTTTTCACTAAAAGAAACCCGACGTCTTTACTCACTTCCAATCCTGCGCTATTCATCGCCAAACATCAATAAAATTCGAACCATAAAAAATTCGAAAATTTTATTTCACTCCTACGACCCTCAAAACCCACCCTATAGATGCTAAACATCACGCTGATTCCAAATCTGGTCTCAGTTTTTGTGTCCGATGTTTCGTTCAGCCGCTAAAGCCATTTTCATAAACCTCAACGAAAGAAGATATGGACACGCCGTTTCGTCCACTGAATTTGTCTCACTGTTAGCTTTCAAACGCGCTATCACACGACTTTCTACCATCTCTAGAACCAAAGTTGGAAGAAACCCTTTCGAGGGGGGGGGGGAGGTAGCGAAAACTTTTTGTCACCGATTCACTTGAAACTCACCCTCTAGATGCAGAACTTCACGTAGAATCCGAATCTGGCCTCCATTTGTCCATCCGAGCCCTCCCTCTGCCCGAAATAGAACCTTTCTCACCCCAAAACGTGCAAACCCCACCTTTTTCTAACTCTGTCGTTTTTCGGAGATTCCTGCCATTTTCAAGTCATTTTCCACTCTAAACCCAGGAAAACTGGGACATATGATGCTTTCCAGTGTATTTTTCTCACTCATAGCTTTTAAACGCGCTATGGCACGACTCTCTACCATCTCTTGGAAGTCTGACTGGAGGGGGGGGTTAGCACTTTTTCTCTCCGATTCCGCTGGAAATCACCTCCCTAACCCAAAATTTCATGTAGAATACGAATCTGACCTCCGTTTGTCCATCCGAACTCTCCTTCTGGCCGATATAGGACCTTTCCTCTCCCAAAACGTCCAAAACCTGCCCTTTTCTAAAGGTATAAAACACTTTCCTACCCTTCCTTCCTTCCAGAGGGGGGAGGGAACAGTTTCCTCCGCTTGGACCCATCCCTTCCAGCACATCCTTGGCCACTTCCTTCCAGAGGGGGGGATGACTCATCATTTCACATTTTGCACTTGATTTTGCAATGGGATCACTACTTATGTTAAGACGTTTTATGTGACAACTGATCAAAACAAATCGTTCATCAAAATCATCTACCATCAATTTCCAACAGATACTCATAGGAACAATCAAAAGTTTTGATAAAAAAGCGGTATTCATATCTTGAACTGCTATGTATGATGACCGATTTGGTAAAAACTGATACCAAGTCAATTGTTTTGTATAGTTATTTTGGGAACGATTGAATCATAGGAACATCCATGGGAACATCAAAGCAGGTTCACCCCGGGCTTTCGGAGGTCAATATAGCCTGGGCAAAATAGAGACAATTTGCATCATTGAACAATCTAAATAGAATTTGTCTTAGAAAATTTGTACACTGAAACATGTTACACTGAGGCCGAGTGAAAGGTAATTCATATTTCTCCCGAAATACATGTATACCAGGGATAATTCCGTATCTGAATAATTGATTGTTTCAGTGAATTGCATAGCAAGAACATAATGTTTATCTGTTTAAGAAATTCTGATTAAGTTATATTAGCAGAACGTAAATATTTTACAATAATATATTTTATGATTGCTGGCGAACTAAGAAGGTAGCTGTCTGAGTTGACACACTCAAATCAGTTGGATATCTGGTAATCTTCAACAATTCGGTCCTACTGTGTGTTTAGTGGCTAGCCGAAAACCGAAGCGAAACCTCGGCGTTCAAAAACCGGAACCGACTTTTTTTGACCGGTTTCGGATTTTTGAGCTTTTTTAGATATTTTATATTTCTCTCCTTGATTTAATCTAAGCTAATTGATTATCAATAACCAACTGCTACGGAAAAATTAATCATTTTATGGCATCAAATACTATTCACGCAATATATAAAATCAACTTATTATACCAGAACTATTAAGAGTAATGCCCTTCCGATGTCCATTTCAGTTTCAGGGGAAATGTCTTGAAAGAAACTATCAATGAAAAGCGGTGATCTTGAGTATTCAAGGACAGTATTAAAACACAGCACTGTAATAAAAATAAAAGCAATAATGTTTTTGATAACTTTAGTTATATTTGAGCGACCTGCAAATCGGCAAAGAGGGATTTTTTAAAAAAAATAGCGCTTAGCTAATAAACGCTTCAAATTCGCTAGAAGAGCAATCATAATTGGGAGTTCAATACACGTGCGGACTGTGGAGTAGTTAAGTGCTTAAAGTTCCTAGATTTATCATTTCAACCGCAACTATAGTTCGTGTTTGGATGTCACTGTTGAAATCCGCGTTGCAATGTACTGGACATCAAACAGTGCAAGCCATAAGGACGTCATCGTTTTCATTTGCTGAGAAGGATGTATTCGTTTTTTCTTAACTTTCAAAATTTGTCCATTCTGATGTCATATTGAAGATCGGAAGATGATGTCGATTAAAATGAGCCCCATTTCATGTATTAAACTTTCTAACGATTGTTCATATTCAAAGTAGTCATAATATTGATGTTTTGTATTCTCTAAATGACCAGGTGGGAATGAAAGAACCTTTGCTTTCCGATCTCCACACTTGCATTGTTAACACTGAACGCGCTCGCTTGAACCACTCGGAATCATATTCCGAGTGGTTCTATGACTCGATTGTAGGGCTTGGAAAGACCGAATGCAGCGCAGCTGCGCATGGTTCGGCACGTCAATTGACTGATTGTCCGGTAGCAAAACGAAAAGATCGCCTTTCACAAAATGCGTGTCTCCACTGTGCCGCTATTTCGGCACGAAATGTCAAGACAAAGGTATACATTTCGATCACTGGTTCACGCTGATTATGATTCTGACATCAGAATTGGCATTTGGAACAAAATTATGTTCGACGATTTTTTATCGTTGAAGAAAATCGCTCTGGAAGCGATACCGACGATACAATTTTATCGTTGATTTTACGATCTATCGTTGAGAAAATCGGGCTAATGTGAACAGCAGCTATGTTACACATACAGAGCGATTATCTTTTAATTTATCGTTATAGTTATCGTTATCGCTATCGTGCTAGTGTAGCGCCATAAGGTGATATTTATTCGCCGGAAGATGGCCGTCTGTGACGTTTCCGAGAGTCCTTATGTTTCCAGTGTATATATGGATTTCCATTGCTTACATGTTCAACTATTCTTGGGTGAAACTGTGTTTTTGTTTCACCTAGATACTGAGCAACAGGATCAACTCGACTAGTAACCCTACATGTAAGGCAAGGTCTCTGACTTAGGTGTGTTATTTTTCAGGTTGATTTTGAGGTGTTACTCACTTTTTAGTGTAAAAATCAATTTGCGCAGGCTCTTTATTCGTAGGCTTTTTGTCCATCACATTATGAAGATTACCAAGTTTGGCAAGAATGTTGATTTATATGCTAGAACGAATTTTGGATATTGAGCCGTCGCAGATTCGTCCACTGACTTTTTGACCGCTGAAGCATGAAACATGTTAGATTGATACATTTCTTACGGAGCCTTAAATGATCATCTTCATGATTCTTAGCTTCAGTCAGTGCGCGTAGAAATAAATATTACAGCAACAAATATTGTTTTCAACTTCTTGTTATCAAAATTCTACAAAAATCATCAACAGCATGTTTTTTATGAGTTTTGAAAAACACACACGCGGAATACAAATATCCCTTTACGTACTTTCCGGGTTTTTATGAAACCCGACTGTCAGTCCAGCTAGTTTCTAATCTCGTAACATGACACTTCATGAGGTCGAACTAACTTCCCTGTTGAGACTATTTATGACAGATATTGACTTTTTGCCTGTTATGAGAACTGGTGTTGGTCGATAAATGCTTTCATTGTTCGGATAATGTTATTTATTTGCATTAACGATCGCTTCAAGTGCATCGAAGTTGTAATGATTTCAAATGGCAAAAACAAGCGGCGCATTGGTTTGATGTTGCGTCGGCGCCAATGCATTACTCATAATGGAATTGATTTAGCTGAAGGTTTAGGTCTCAGTTTTTAAAATGAGACATGAAACCTGAATTCTAATGGAGTTGAAATGCCGAGTTTTCAATGTTTGTCTCAAGAGTAACTTTTT
Source organism: Prostheceraeus crozeri (assembly GCA_907163375.1). Classification (NCBI taxonomy): domain Eukaryota; kingdom Metazoa; phylum Platyhelminthes; order Polycladida; family Euryleptidae; genus Prostheceraeus; species Prostheceraeus crozeri. The sequence continues at coordinate 112,070 of CAJQUW010006650.1, forward strand.
GTAGCATAAGTGATATCTATGACAATCTGAAGTTGATCTCCACATGTGTGATGGCAATTTAAATTGAATAAATAGCTAATAATTTTTTATTTGAATCGCATGATTTTTCATACCAGATTCATATTATGATTTTCATGCCGGTCGGTTCCTGCGATGCCTCTTTCATCAGGGTGGCCATTGTACGTGAAATTCACGCATGCGCGTGAATTTTGAAAATCATGAAAATGCACGTGAATTGCACCGGATTTCCTGGAAACGGATCATTCCCATCATTTTAAGTGTGAAATGGAAAATAAATTATCCACCTTATACTTGCCTCGTGTGAGCCAGCTTGTGAGGCGACTAGCATGTGTGAACTCTCTATCTATTGCTAAATCGTATTGCCGTATTTTTTCGAATAGTAACAGCGGCTTCTATTGTAAAGTAGTGTTTGTAGTGCCGCTCATGATCATTCATGCCTAGTTTGGCAACTCTCTAGCATACCTCTTGAAAAATTGATTTCATGTGATATTTTGGGTTACAAATTTTCGAAAAAAAACTTCCGAAAAAATCAGTTCTTAAGATCACTCAGTTTGGCTTTTAGACACCATCCAGGCGACGGCGAGATCAATGTACGTAGCTACTTGTTTAATAGCAAAACAATACAACTTTTAATAGCATTTCAAATACTGTTGGTCAACAATGGTAAATAGACCAAATTCTTTATGCGTCAAAGAGATAGGAAAAGTCTTGACATTGAACAATGTCTACACTTTCATCTTATGATCTTCCAGATTATGTAGCAACCATAATAAAATTGTATTTTGGTTTCTTCAGAAGCTTCAGTGAGTAGGTCTATCATAATCATAATATATTACAAAGAATTTGCTGATGTTTATACCAAAAGATAGTTAGATTCTAACGGTTAACAAGAAACTTTTTGACGACAAGGACATTTTTGATCCGTTGTCATTGCTCATAGTCTTAATCATAAATATATTTGAATGAGAATGATGTAATCCATTCATACAACCATTGTCTGAGATCTGTCCTTACTAGATGCTATTCGAGGTCATTGTTGCCACAAGGCTATGAATTTCGAGTCAACCGAAGAGGAGGCGGCGTTATGATTTATTTAAGGAATGACATTCCCTCATCATACATTAGTAGTATTTCCTGCAATTATTTTGATATGATATCTTGCTTCATTATTAGTGAAAATAACACGAAAATCGGCATGGCTTGTGTTTATAGACCTCCTCATGATGAGCATGTCAGTGATCTTTACAATTATCTGAATACTTGTTTTCATAATGAATATGCATTCGTATTGTGTTGTTGGAGATTTTAATCGTCCTGATATAAACTGGAATGATTCAAGCTTGAACAGAGCTGATGAGCCATTTTTAGAATGGTATTTCTCAAACTATTTAACTCAAAGTATTGACATTCCTACTCGCCCGCAATCGCAGAACATCTTGGATCTTATTTTTACCAATCCTGCACTGAAAGTAAATTATGTTTAAGTTTTAGAACCATGTAGTAGTTCAGATCACTCTATCATAACATAGTCGCTACATTTATCTTCCTACAAACAAAGCACGTCATCCAAGGTTGAAACGTACGTATATTCAAAAGCTCGTTGGCGTCAATTCAATAACATGCTTAGTGGATATGATTGGAGTTGCCTTGATGCCTCATCTGATATCAATGACTTATGGGAAAAATTTCTTTACAGAATAAATGAGATGGTTAATTTATGTATACCAAAAAAGGAAAAACGAAATTGGTCCCCTAAATTTCGCAGTTATGTGAGGACTGCTCTTCGTCATCGCAGACGCTGTTATGCTGATGCCCGAAATAATCTAAATTTGTTTACGAAGACTCGGTTGAAGCTTGCGGAATTGAAACTTACTCAACAAATTGAAAGAGCAATTATTGAAAAGGAAAATAAAATATCATTTTCATACATATCTGATAAGAGATCTTTTTGGAAATACGTGAACAACAAATTAAATACAAATGAATTTCCAAATACATTCAGTAATTTGAAAGGTGATACTTTCTACGAACTCGATACAATCACCGAGGAATTCAATGAACATTTCAAATCATCATTTTCAAATGATCTAGCACCGATGTTTGGACAAGATTTAGAACCGCATGAATACTCTATGAAAACCCCCCTGTTCTCTGAAGAAGTCAGTCATAAAACTTTGGTTTCTCTGCCGAATTCATCGACTAATGATAGTGATGGTATTTCCTATATTATTCTAAAACGAGTTGCTAAACACATTTCTCCACTACTTTCTAGAATTTTTACGTTTCCGTATTTCACCTCAACCATACCAGACGGATGGCGCACTGTGATTGTTACGCCTATACATAAATCGGGATCAAAAAATCTTATAGAGAATTATGGACCTGTATGTGTTTCTAGTACGATTCTTCGTGTGATGGAGCGAATACTGAAACTCACTATTCTTGACTTTTGCCAATGTAATAATATCATAAAACCCTCTCAGCATGGATTTTTGCCTCATAAGTCTGTTGAATCAGCTGGATTGCGTTTCTATGATAACCTAACTAGAAATATAGATCAAACCTTCAATGGTAACGTTGTATTTTTGGATTACAGCAGGGCTTTTGAGAGTGTGCCCCATACTCGCCTTATCTCTAAGCTATCTTGGTATGGATTTGATGATATCTTGCTAACATGGCTAAAGGACTATTTTACAAACCGTTCACAAAAAGTGGCTTTTAAAGGACATTTTTCATCTCGGGCTAGCATTCACAGTGGCGCTTTACAAGGCTCTGTTTTGGGTCCGATATTATTTTCTTTGTATGTAAATGACTTAGACGAAAAAATTCATTTCAGCAAAATAGTCAAGTATGCGGATGACATAAAGATTTTACATGCCTGGTCAAACACAAACTTTGATTACTCAAATCCTGCTCGTCTTCTACAACGTGACATACGGAATCTCAAAATTGGAATCACGAAAATGGCATGAAATTGAATGTGGATAACTGTCGTGCAATGCATCTCGGAAGATCAAATGTCAATGCCTCTTTGGTGTTATTTAGGTTAACAGTTCCAGTAGCCGATCAATATAAAGATCTTGGCATCGTCATTACAAATCAGCTATCCTTCGATGAGCACGTACATGTAATTATAATTGTGAACAAAGCCCGTAGAAAACTTGGTCTCATTACAGGAAGTTTCCGTCACCAAGAAGTAAAAACATTGGTCAATTTACATAAGGTTCATGTCCGTCCTGTTCTTGAATACGGTAGTATTCTGTGGCAGCCGTATAAATCAAAATATATCGATCTAGTTGAGAGTGTGCAGAGGCGAATGTCTAGACAGTTTTCAAAATTAAGGCATCTTGAATATAGGGAAAGACTCAAAGAACTAAATCTCTTATCCTTGAAAGCTCACAGAATTCGCTATCAACTAATATTCATGTACAAGATTGTTCATGGTCTGGTTGACATTAATGCTGATGACTTTTTTCATTTTATAACTGCTTCACGAACTCGTGGTAATCATCTCCGTATATATTCAGAATTCGGCCAACACAATTATCGACATAACTTCTATACTGCATCAATCGCAAAGTATTGGAACATGCTGTCTGATGATGATATAAACGTCAACTCTATTTCCAAATTTAAGAATGTCATTCAAATGCTTTTCACGAGACTTGATATGTGGTAACTTCCTTTTTTCTTTTCTTTCATGAATTATGTGATCTCACGACAAATCATGCTAGCAGTACATGCATTTCCATCTATGTCATTTCATGTCTGTGCCCTCCATTTTGGGCTATGTATTTAAAATACAATATATTATATTACAATACAAATACAAACATTATTATTATTGAAAGCTAAATTCACTTAATTCGAATTTTCTGCGTCAAGTGAAAAAGTAAGTAGAACAAATGTTGCTTTAAGGCATTTGTTTTTTTGCTGAAGTATTCTTAATTTAAACTAAATATTGATTGACCATTTTCGTTTTCTTATGCCAACAGGGTTCATTCTGTTGCAAGAAATGTATGCCATCAACAAATATCCTGTATTAGTCATCCTCGCTCCAATCGATTTCACAGCTCATAGTTTTCCTATTGAAATGATTTCATGACTTCTTTTTGAAAATATTGTCTAACACATTCATAGCTGATATTCATGAAATTAATCATGATGATGAAGCGAAAATGTAACATGTCACTTGCCAATCGATTTTCTGAAAGTTAACTGCAGCAATTATTGTCATCCGGTGCATACAATTAGACTTAATGATTAACTGCTGCGTTGCTGGCTTATTGCGGCCTCAATGGATAAGGAACCGTTACATCAAGAACAAATAAACTGAATGTTGTTGGGCCTCTTTGACATTCGTGTAATAAACTAACAGGGAAAAGTGCATTGCATCAATCAATCACAAATTTTGTGAAATAATTCACCAAAGTGTTGTGTCAAAAGTGATTTACAGATTCATCATAGACGTTATCACAGTAGTAAAAGGATTACAGTAGCAAGGACAGTCCGAGGCAGTGTGCCCCGACCACCTTGCGTTCCTCCCCGCCCCCCCCTAGGTCCTCTAGGGCCTGGTGAAAAGACCAAAGTTGTTAGAATGAACTGAAAAATTTTGGTGAGGTCTTGAGTCGTGATTCTGAGTTTTTGTTTTCCCCTCCTGACTTTCCGTCTTTCGGAATGAGGATTTTTTAAGAAAACGGGATAAATAGTACTAGAATGCCGAAAAGTTTAAATTCGATGTTTGTGAATGAATCCTGGGGTTTTCGACCCCGCTGAATTCAACCAAGGCTTTTATGAGATTATCTGAGCAAGGCGTCAAATTCGACGACTGGTCTTGACCACTCCTAGCTCCGGAGAATCCTATAAAAGTCAGTAATGTAACTTTCATTTTCACATTTGCCTGTAGCAAGTGTCTATCGCTTTGCAATCATTTCGTTAAGTCCATTGTTCAGCTTTTCAAACGTTGCATGACACGGAGAATTTCGCTTTAATATTCCGATGACAGGGTGTTCCTTCGGTATAGCGGATGATGCCGTAGTGATGTGTGAACTGTGAATTGAGACTCATGCATATGTTATGCGTGATGTGTGGGAAAGAAATGAAATAATGTAGAGCTATGCAGTCAGATTGAAAAGTAGAAACGCATGACCATGAGAACAAAAATCTATTTGTTGAATGGTTTGCAAGTGGTTGATGCACCATCGATGTGAGTCATCTGAATAAATAACGCCCACGCACTTGTCGGTAAGAGGGTCAGCTAAATAAGTCAGCACTATGGATAGACATCATAGCCTATGCATTTGCCTTGTTTCCGAACTTGAATAAAGATGTTTGTTTCAAGATTCAAGATTTATTTGTTATTCACTTCAAAAAATGGTTCGGTTGTGAACGCCGTGTGCAACGATCACAATAAAAATTGTTTGTATAGGTTGCTTGATGATGATACAGCTTTGAATTTTAGGAATGCCATAATCGTGCCATTCTGTGTAGCTGTCACTATATACTAGAAGGAGATTGACAGCCCGGTCGAAGTTACTCCGGCGGTTGTTGTACCTAACGCCATTCAGACCTTTCTCCATCAGGTGGAATTTTATTTAGTTTTTCAAATTGTGCATGTCCCGAAAATCCAACGTGCTGACATCTAATCCATCAAACCTAAGCTTATCCTCCCATTCGCAAATGTTAAAGAACTCTTTCACAATAATGGCTAAGATCATGATAGTGTATAATGGAGAGGGCGGGATATTTAAAACACTGACTGATAATTTACGTTGATGACACCCTTTTTGTCAGCCAGTGCCATGTGAAGGGTGAAACAACCGCTCCCTTGTAGATTTCCTAAGAAAGTTGATTTTAATATCTTCCTTTTCTATCCCACCAAAGATCAAACCGCTGACTCTATTATTGGATTTGTCAAAGTTGCTGAAGAATTGGGTGGCAGATGTTGCGATGAGTAGTAAAGGAATTGCAGCAGCAAAGACGGCTCAGTGCAGTGTACAGCCAATGACCTTGCGTCCTTTCCCTCGGCAGAGGTACGAAGGAGTTGGCCGGGAGGTGTAAGCGTAGTGGTGGGTCCCTCCCCCTCGACAGGGAGGCCGCATGACACGGAGAGTTTCGTTATAATGTTCCATTGATAGGATGTTCATCTGGTACAGCGGATGATGCCGTAGTGCACTTATCGTCTGCATTCACTTTATGTTGACTTCAAGAAAAAAACTTCGTTTAGAATGAAACAACTAACTTGATAAGTCATTGACTAACTTGCCAGTATACACGTTTGATTATATCATGTCGATACAATACAAGTTTTGACATTTATCGCACGTTTAGTCAAGAATGAAACAATTGACTTGATGAACATTCATCTTGTCATTTCATACTTCTTTCGGTATTTAATTCGATGCAATTTCATGTTTAAATTTATGAATGTGTCACTGAACATTTCACTATGACTTTAGTGTTGATATCCACCCAACCTACAAAACTTTTACTTGCATCAATTCACTTTTTTAACTGCACTGATTTCCATTGACGAAATTGACGATCCATTACCAAATTCTTGTGTTCATTCATTTGGTTTCACCAAGTTGGTGCATGATCGCAGACCATTCACGAAATAGATTCTTGTTCTCATGGTCATGCGTTTGTACTTTTCAGTTTAATGCATAGCTCTACATCATTTCATTTCTTTCCCACATATCACGCATAGCATATGTATGAGTCTCTCATTTCGCATATATCATGTGCGAATGCATATCATGTGCCCAACATAAGCAACAGCTGAGAGGTTCCGGTATTAGTCGGATTAACGTAAGTCTGAAGCCCGTCCCGCATTTCACTACGGCATCATCACCAGATGAACATCCTATCAATGGAACATTATAACGAAACTCTCCGTGTCATGCAGTCTCCCTGTCGAGGGGGAGGGACCCACCACTACGCTTGCACCTCCCGGTCAACTCCTTCGTACCTCTGCCGAGGGAAAGGACGCAAGGTCATTGGGTGCACACTGCACTGAGCCGTCTTTGCTACTGCAATTCCTTTACTACTCATCGCAACTGAATCGATTTGTTATGGATATAAGCTTAGGTGCGTATAGTTCACTCCGTGAACTCCTTCCGAAATTATTTCAATCCGATGTTAGCTGTAAATGCAAATGCGTTTTATTTGTAACTTACACTGATGGAAATGAGTAGACATTATATACCAAAGATGCAGCGAAGAGGATGCGAGAAGCTCGATCTTTGTGGCAGCGTAATTTATTGGACTGATGCACACAGTGCGATGCTTTGGATTCCGATTTTCGGTTGTTGTCAATTGCTCAGAATACCCGATTTGATGTTTTCTCAAATTTCGGAGCTCATCGCGACATTATGATACCATTTATGTATCATTGCAACAGATCTGCAGTGAATTAGATAAAATAATGTAAAATGAAATCGTTAATTGACATACAACATGCATGCGACGGTAGGACTTGAATCGACGATCAGTCAGGTTATCTAGACCTGTTTCTCAAACCAATTGCGAATAGAATTCAGTCATAGCTTTATTACAGTATTAGTGTATCCAGTGCTACCCGGGAGTTTCCGGGGGCCAAGACCGCGTCTCGTTTTACTCAAAGGAATTAGTCATATGAATATAGTTGTAAATTGTGCTACTATAATCCCGAAAGGTAGAAGCCAAGCTAGTTGCCAGTCCAACGTGTTGAGAGACTGCCTGTTTTTATGCACTGCCAGCTAGCTTGCTTGGCACTTCCGTTGAAGAATGGTGACTTGGGGTATGGCCAGAAACGTCCAGCCGAAATTCTCCTGCATTCATGGCACCTTGGTCGTTCAGCAGCCTCACTTGATCATACGGTGACTCATCCGATTAATTTTAACTCATTGTTGTCGGTGATATTCACCAAAGTCTGCGCCCGATTTGGCTGAGGACAGGAAGAGAGCTGAGAACTATTCGAAGTGTGTTGAACTGGGTTAATTGTGACTGCGAGGCATTAGAAGTTTCCGTTTACGGCACTAGGGGTAAGAATGCTCGATCAGTCTTCCAAAGGATTGGCACTCGCTATCCCTTCAAACTGTGTTTTCACGTGATGGGATAGATAGAGGCATTCGCGGAAGACTGAGTCTATGTTTACAATGTGCCAACTGGGGATTCCAATCCTGGGATCCCGTGGGTCTTTGTAAATCCCGAAATCCCGAGATTCTGCTCACAGTTTAGTTTATTGCTCATCAATTTAGTTGTCATTTTGGTAATAATTGTTAGACGCTTCAGTAGTAGACTAGTATCGTCTTTATTTTTTTGCCAATGGAAACTGAACGGATATTCGAATGCTCTTCTTTTCTTCTTTGAATTACTAAAATAGTGTGCATTACAGCTGTGTCGAGTTGACTTGTATGTTTGTTTATATGTTAAGGCCCTACTCATTTTCTTATCATAGGCTACAGGGAGTAAGAAAGTTTCAGAAAATAGCAGGAACTACAGAATTATTTCTTAATCTTCCTACTGCGATTCTGTCCAGCAATGTATCAAGAGCCAGAGCTATGAATGAAGTCTGTAAATTGCTTGCTGCAATATGTGTGGTGTTATCCTGTGTTCTTATATTCTATAAAGCCGCATTGTATGTTGACCAACACTGCGCGCTGCATCAAGCCGCTATACCGCCAATAATTTTTGAGAGTTTGGCTCTTCTGCTTTTATATTTCCGTAAGGGATCACAACTGAATAGATGTCCCGTTCCTTTGAACTATGTTTTCAATTTTTCATGTCGCCACTAGTAATAATAACCACTACAGTTGTGTGGTGGCCCATTCGAGTAAAAGACTCACGAAAAAAGGTCTAATCACTCACTAGGGATTGCAATCCCGGGATAATTTCGGAAATTAACTGCCAGCACATCACAGTGCAGACTACAGACAGGAGACCGGAGAATTGTGATGCATCTACAACCTCGCCGCTCTTCCCTCTATCCTGAAGACATCATTAACGTTCAGACATGTCATTTCACGCTGAGCTTAAAGCGATAAAATTATCTTTGCACCGGCCAATTGATAAGTAAAGCATATAGCAATGCACTGTACGACAGGCCCGTACGTGAGTAGTGTGTAAGTACCTAGCAATACACATATTTCTCTACGGCATGCTACAATCCGCCTTGTGAAATTCAGACAGGGATCTTTGCACAGAGCGCGCCGAAAATGTAAGACCGGACTAAAATGTAACGATTTAGTGTGGGCGCGCGCCGGAGGATTCAAATTTTAGAAGATTTGGAATGTTTGGTCGAACCGGATCAATCCAGCAAAACATGCAACGATTCCAGTCTGGAGTTAAATTACGCTACTATCCGTACACTTCCGTATTTCAAACTTCATTACTGTAGAACCTACCATGGATTTCTAGTGCTCTGAGACTCCCAAATGACAACTTTTGGTTATTACGGCAAAATCCCGGGATCGCGGATTCTGTAAGCCCGACATCCCGGGATCGCAATCCCTAGTGCTAACGCCAATGCTACGCTTCTTTGTTTGGTGGCCATGAACTTTAGTGAGTACTTATGGGTTATCTCCCCCCAAGTTTTCAAATTTATCAAAAAAATCCGTAGAAATGAATCAATCGTCAAAGTACTTGAAGTACACGTAAGTGATGATGTTTTCTACCCACATACAAAAATTTGTGCAAATCGGAGAGGTAATGTTTGAATTAGGGACATATCTTGAAGTGCAGCGATGTCTCATCGTCTGAGCAGAAAGCACTTAAGGTCAACAAAGTAATTTCCCGACAGCTCGTGAAATGATGATGACCACGACACATGCCCTGCATCAACTTATTTAACTTAAAAAGAGGTGCGGCAAGGTAGTGGTCATGGGAAGATTTCAGATAGCAGCAGATGAGACGAAGAGGGAGAGAGAACAATGCACACACGAGCAACAATAATGCGTCGAACAGACGAAGTCAGATCAAGCCGTTGACATCGCTACACTTCACGTTATCGCTTCAATGCAAAACTACTTGTTTGATCTGCATAAACTTTTGCATGTGGGTAGAAAATATGCATAAGTGAATTTGCATACCTGATCATTGCATAGTGAAATATGCATACCTGAAGTTTGGTGATGATTGATTCATTTTTGCGGATTTTAGACGATTTGAAAACGTGGGGGGAGATAACCCATAAGTACCCTTTTGTGATACCGGAATCTCATCCTAATTCCTTTCCATTTTGTTTCACTTAATTTGTCTTATCATTTCATTCAGAGAATTAAGGTTGTTTGCTTAAATTCGTATGTACACATTTTTCTTGAAATAGGATGCAATCTTGTTGATTAATCAATTATCACATTTCACTCAAGATATTTTCGTGTCCAGAATTAAGGTACATGAGTATTCATTAGCTCACATGCGTAGCCACTACTAAAAACTACAAATTCCGATTAATAGTAAGCGTATTTAATCGTATTCGTCAATATACGCAATTGAATTTGAAGATGTAGGCATGCGCTTACTTTTCAAACCATAATTATGACTCACGCCAGCAAAGGAGATTGCAACGGTAACAAAAATGTCTCGCGTCAATAAAATGCTTTGAAAGTGATCACATATTTTACAGAAATTGTTGCATATGTATATCTTTGTAGACCGCGGTGGTCTTTGAATCCTTTGTTATGATCATTCGTAGGTAGAAGATTTTGCATGTGTGTTAAGGAAACCCATATTCTAGCCATGATATTAGCAATCGGCATGATGGACATGATTGCAAGCCGAACAAATTGATATCGAGTATGCATCGGCACAGTAGAAAGGAAACATCAAGTTTAAGACGATGTTAAGAAAATTATTTCTAGGCGCACCGGCTCAGTCAAGTTTTGTAGATATTCAATCAGGCTGGCTCAGTCAAGGTTTCAAAAGCACACACCCGGTCCCGTCATGTTTCCAAAAATTCATCCGGCACCGGCTCGGCCCGCAATGATCGTTTGCAATGATCGTGGTCCGGCTCAGTCAAGTTTTGTAGATATTCAATCAGGCCGGCTCAGTCAAGTTTTGTAGATATTCAATCAGACCGGCTCAGTCAAGGTTTCAAAATCATACACCTGGTCCTGTTCTGTTTCCAAAAATTCATCCGGCCCCGGCTCGGCCCGCAATGATCGTGGCCCAGCTCGGTCAAGTTTGCAATGATCGTGGCCGGCTCGGTGAAGTTTGCAATGATCGTGGCCCGGCTCGGTCAAGTTTGCAATGATCGTGGCCGGCTCGGTCAAGTTTGCAATGATCGTGGCCCAGCTCGGTCAAGTTTGCAATGATCGTGGCCGGCTCGGTGAAGTTTGCAATGATCGTGGCCCGGCTCGGTCAAGTGTGCAATGATCGTGGCCCGGCTCGGTCAAGTGTGCAATGATCGTGGCCCGGCTCGGTCAAGTGTGCAATGATCGTGGCCCGGCTCGGTCAAGTGTGCAATGATCGTGACCCGGCTCGGTCAAGTGTGCAATGATCGTGGCCCGGCTCGGTCAAGTGTGCAATGATCGTGGCCCGGCTCGGTCAAGTGTGCCATGATCGTGGCCCGGCTCGGTCAAGTGTGCAATGATCGTGGCCCGGCTCGGTCAAGTGTGCAATGATCGTGGCCCGGCTCGGTCAAGTGTGCCATGATCGTGACCCGGCTCGGTCAAGTTTGCAATGATCGTGGCCCGGCTCGGTCAAGTTTGCAATGATCGTGTCCCGGCTGGGTCAAGTGTGCCATGATCGTGACCCGGCTCGGTCAAGTTTGCAATGATCGTGGCCCGGCTCGGTCAAGTGTGCAATGATCGTGGCCCGGCTGGGTCAAGTTTGCAATGATCGTGGCCCGGCTCGGTCAAGTGTGCCATGATCGTGGCCCGGCTCGGTCAAGTATGCAATGATCGTGGCCCGGCTCGGTCAAGTGTGCAATGATCGTGACCCGGCTCGGTCAAGTAGTGACCCGGCTCAGTCAAAGTTTGAATGATCGTGCCGGCGGCTGGGTCCGTTTTGCAATGATCGTGGCCCGGCTGGACAAGTTGAAATAGGCAAGTGTGCAATGATCGTGGCCCGGCTCGGTCAATTTTTGCAATGATCGTGACCCGGCTCGTTCAAGTTTGCAATGATCGTGGCCCGGCTCGGTCAAGTTTCCAAAAATCCAATCCGGCTCGGTCAAGTTTGCAATGATCGTGTCCCGGCTCGGTCAAGTGTGCAATGATCGTGGCCCGGCTCGGTCAAGTGTGCAATGATCGTGGCCCGGCTCGGTCAAGGTTGAAAGGATCGTGACCCGGCTGGGTCAAGTTTGCAATGATAGTGACCCGGCTCAGTCAAGTTTGTAATGATCGTGGCCCGGCTGGGTCGGTGAAGTTTGCAATGATCGTGGCCCGGCTGGGACAAGTTTGAATGATCGTGGCCCGGCTCGGTCAATTTCCGAAAATCCAGTCCGGCTCAGTCAAGTTTGCAATGAACGTGGCCCGGCTGGGACAAGTTTGCAATGATCGTGGCCCGGCTCGGTCAATTTCCGAAAATCCAGTCCGGCTCGGTGAAGTTTGCAATGATCGTGACCCGGCTCGTTCAAGTTTGCAATGATCGTGGCCCGGCTCGGTCAAGTTTGCAATGATCGTGGCCCGGCTCGGTCAAGTTTCCAAAAATCCAATCCGGCTCGGTCAAGTTTGCAATGATCGTGTCCCGGCTGGGTCAAGTGTGCCATGATCGTGGCCCGGCTCGGTCAAGTGTGCAATGATCGTGGCCCGGCTGGGACAAGTTTGCAATGATCGTGTCCCGGCTGGGTCAAGTGTGCCATGATCGTGACCTGGCTCGGTCAAGTGTGCCATGATCGTGACCCGGCTCGGTCAAGTTTGCAATGATCGTGTCCCGGCTGGGTCAAGTGTGCAATGATCGTGACCCGGCTCGGTCAAGTTTGCAATGATCGTGTCCCGGCTGGGTCAAGTGTGCCATGATCGTGACCCGGCTCGGTCAAGTTTGCAATGATAGTGACCCGGCTGGGTCAAGTTTGTAATGATCGAGCCCGGCTCGGTCAAGTTTGCAATGATCGTGGCCCGGCTCGGTCAAGTTTGCAATGATCGTGGCCCGGCTCGGTCAAGTTTGCAATGATCGTGGCCCGGCTCGGTCAAGTGTGACATGATCGTGACCCGGCTCGGTCAAGTTTGCAATGATCGTGACCCGGCTCGGTCAAGTTTGTAATGATCGAGCCCGGCTCGGTCAAGTTTGCAATGATCGTGGCCCGGCTCGGTCAAGTTTGCAATGATCGTGGCCCGGCTCGGTCAAGTTTGCAATGATCGTGGCCCGGCTCGGTCAAGTTTGCAATGATCGTGGCCGGCTCGGTGAAGTTTGCAATGATAGTGACCCGGCTCGGTCAAGTTTGTAATGATCGAGCCCGGCTCGGTCAAGTTTGCAATGATCGTGTCCCGGCTCGGTCAAGTTTGCAATGATCGTGGCCCGGCTCGTTCAAGTTTGCAATGATCGTGTCCCGGCTCGGTGAAGTTTGCAATGATCGTGGCCCCGGCTCGGCAAGTGTGCAATGATCGAGGCCGGCTCGGTCAAGTTTGCTATGATCGTGGTCTGGGTCTTTTGAAGATGATTTCTTTAGATTTTGATTCATTCATTTCAGATTGCATTTATCTACCCAGGATCTGATGTTTTCAAGTTCTAGTATTGCGCTTTTTGGGTTATATGATGGTATTAAAATGTGCGTATCATCAGTGTATTTGATAATGAGATTTATTTTTGTGATTGGTTTAAGGTCAGAATTGGCAACAGAGCTTTTCAGAAGCAGCGAGAGAGGTTGGCCATTGTTTCCTAAGTGTTCAATGCAGAACAAAGTATCCGGACTCTTTCGATAAAAGTTCATTGGTCGATCGGAATAAGTTATAAGTAATAAAATTCGGGGCCTTCGACGTCCAGCGCCTTCTATCGGTCAATTTAAAGTTATTTTGAAGCTAAAAGCTCCCCACGACTCCAAATGATATCCAAAATTTTTCTGAAACCATTTTAAAATACTGCAAGGAATAAGAAGAGATTTTTGAAGAATTTCTTGTAGTGAGTAACTTTTAGTTTTCTAATTGATTTTTTCTAATCACTTTGAATTCTGTGGCAGCCATTTCGAAGACTCTCTACCATTTGCTAATTGATCTTTTAGAATTTTCAAAATACTTGACTGAGGCATGGGATCAAGTTTTTAAAAGAATCATGAGTGGTAGAGAATGTCGATTTTGAATGACCTCTTGGTTGCCATTTTCAAAATACATAAGCTTTTGGAACTTGAATACTGTGGTCCTTTGAACTCGGGAACACGCCTTAGTTTGCAAGCTTGCTGATTTTGAGCTGATGACATTCTTGGCTGTTTTTTGGGTCCCAAAAATACAGTTAATAGTCACGTCAAAGAATTTTTTGATAGTCAACAACTTGCTACTAAGTGTAGGCAGTTTAACATCGATGCAAATGGGGTACCGACCAGAATACATTTGTGAAGAGCAGGATACTTGTGTCAATCGATGACCTGCAGTTTTATGCTGCTCTCTGCAGTTTATTAGATCGACCAACTAATTAGATTGGCCATTATGAATATCCATGCATGTTACTGCTTCAAATGACAAAGCATGCATGCATGTACTAGTCATAATATTAATGAGAACATAATTTTCTCTAATTAGTTGCATTTTCCCCTTTCATTTTATAGAAGTGATGGTATCAATAAAAGATGGTTGATGATAGTAAACATGTCATCGTATTCAAACACATGTTTTATGTTGTTTGTGTAGCTTCCATGAACATACATGTACATGGTCTTTGATCTACCAGCAGTTCTATACAATAGTGTAACCCTCAGTGTGAATCCTTCGAAAGCATTTCCTAAGACTTGATAAATTTTCCTTTACTTGACCTCCAAACTTAAATTGCGAGATATTGCCCTGAGGTCCCGGGGACAAATCCAATGATTAGACCCTAATCAATGAAGTTGTACGTTAATGACATAATGGGAAACAAGTCAGAGGATGGACTGATGTAAATTGATGTTGCGTTAGTGCTTGCGACCAATGAATGTAAGTTTTATCCCCACTCAATGCTAAATCAAATTTGTGATTTTCATCTCTACTTTGCACTGTTACGTGCCTTGAGAGCCATTAAAAATGAAGATTTCCTGTTGCTTCATATCTTGTCACTCTAAAATAACTGCTTGTTGCGTAATCTGTGAATGCTGTGTCGTTTAAAAGTATTTCAAAGTGTCCAATTATTTTCGATGTATTTGAGATGGAATTTGATGAAGAACAAAAAAATACCTTCGAAGAATGACTTGATGAAGATGTGGACAAGAACTAATGATTCAGGCGTTTGAAATGAGTGAAAGCGGATTCGGCGGTTGCATGAAAAGAAGAAATGATTACACGGACGCTGAAATGTCAACACCGCATTCACTCTAACAGTCCGCTCTCAGCTCTTTCCGTCTTGCTCCTTCCTTGTTTTTCTATCAGAAGAGAATGAATTGCCTTATCACATTGAAAACATCCTCTCAATCCACAGATGAGGAGGATAATATTATTTTATTCTAAGAGTTCGACGACAAGACAATTAAGTGTCACATTTATGACGAAAGGAGAATGAAATTGGTGCCAAAGATATTGAAAAGTTTTTGAAATCGAAAAACATTTGTTCGCAGCAGAACATCATTGAAGCGGTATTGGAATTTGGTATTCTCTGAATTGCGCTGAATTTGATCATCTTCTGGCAGGCTGCCAACAGACGACTTCCATCTGCTTGCTACGAGGTTGAATGTTACCTGTCGAACAATTTTTATCATATTTGTTTTACAGTATCGAATCATTACCGGATCCTTGTCGATCACACAGGATTTGTGTCTTAAACAATACATGTGATGATGTCTTGCTTATGTACCGCCAATTCTACTTCACATATTTCGGTTATTTTTACAGATAAGTCAATTCTCTCTCTCTCTCTTTTGTATATTTGTTTCTATATATCTCCTCTCTCTCGCATAATAGTCTGTTATAATTCACTGCTCTAAAAGTAAGGAATTTAAGTGCTGCTCGAATCAGTCAAAGTAATAATAGTTTATGGGTGCATTTAACTTCAATACTTTAATCACCATATCTGCAAATAATTACGAAAATGTTAACAATATATGACGATATTTATGGAAAACATTGAAATCATTGAATGTTTTGCTTAGCCAGCAACTAGAATGAAACTAGAATAATTATGCTGCCTTATCTATCACACCAAGTACATGAATACATGTGGCGCAAATATTCTGTCTGTTCTAGTGCGTCCACTTGTTTTCTAGTAAAGTCGGAGCGACATTTCTCACTCAATTTCAGTCATGACATTGGGAAAGGAATACAGCAATATCCAGAAGTTTTTTATTCAAATTTCACTTCTAAATATTGAATCAGAAAGTGCTGCATTGTAAAAAATACATTAGACTAACGTGTAAAACTATATATTGACAACAAATGTCTGTCGTAATATGTTGAATATGTAAAGAGAATGACAGCTGTTAAATCAATGAAAGACACCAACACCTTTTTTGCTTGACATATGCCTTGATTGATGGAATTATTCATTATGGTTGGAAAAATCAAGTATTTGATGGTCTTATTTTTATAAGATGATAACACTTAACCTCGGCTATACTCCATAACCATTTTCAAGTAGAAAGAAATTTATATAAAAACGTACAACTTTCAAAAAATAAGATGGAAAATGTCTGTGTGAGGTCATAGCATCCATCATGGCAAGAAATAGCAATCATATACAGCAGCACAGTAGGCAAAAAACATGATAGAATAAAAATTATTTGAATTGTTGACATTCAATCCGGCTGTTTATTTTTGGTATTTGTTTTCTGATGATTATTGATTCTTTAAATCTGATATTTGCTTCATCATCTGCTGTATTGAGGATTTTTAGTTTGAAAGTTTTGTTCTGATTGCATGTTTGACGATGTTTGTAAATCGATGAATTCTTGTTGTGATGATCTTTTGTTCAATGGAAAAGTAGGCGAATAGTGCTACCGATGCAATGTTGATGGCAATAGTGACATTGATAATCATATATCATGTTCTTGCGGGAGCATATGTTGGGATTGGAGATCGGACAATTTTTCATTGAACAATGATTTTGTGTTGGAGCTTTCTTTATTAGGGTATTGCTTAATGTTATCGATTTGCTGGCAAGCCGTATAGGGATTCCTTCCTTTGTAAAAATTTGTTCGATTGTTTTTTGATGTTTTCTGAGATGTAGTTAACTTTAAGATAAAATAATAATAATACCAACTTTCAAATAAAAGAAGGAACCATTTTATCTTTTTTTGTCCACATGTGTACCCGAAAATGGCATAAAAATGCACTAAAATATGTTTGTATCTCCCTTTTGACGTTTTGATGTACACTATTTGTACTTGAACTCTTGTATTGCGGAAATGCTTTTCTCTTCTCATTTTAGAAAAATTCATTGTTAAGAGATAGTAGCCGCTAGAAAAATATTTTGTTCTTCATTTATTAGTACCTTCCAACTTTGTTTACGGTCAGCAGCAAACATTCATGAGTGCGATCGGACACATGAGCTAACACGAGCATCTGCATATTGTGTGTGAACGCAATCCAATGATCTACCTGTTTAAGGTCAAGTGGATTTTTGATGACAAGTATGTCATTGAAGCATATCAATGCCTCTGATATTTCGTTTCTCTACGCCAAAAAAGGGCTCTGAAATTCGTTAGGATCATTTGTTTGATAGTACGACATATTTCAGAAGTAGACGTCTTAGTTGCATACAACTGGAGTTTCTATTCATAATGATTAAAATGCATATTTAGTGGCAGAGTTGTCGTCAACTTGTTGGGGTTGTCAAGTTGTGTGCAGTAAAGCATGTAGCCTTGTTAACGTGAATTTTATTTGTCGTATTCCGCAATCAATGTGCCATTGGTTCAATTCAATTTGATCAGTTTGATGCAGGCATCTCCACTATCCATGTCATAAAGATCTAGATTGGTTGCGATTATTGATTGGCGATCTAAAGCGAATTATCTATCCGCTTCCAATGTGAAGTAACCTGATTCAATTAGTAATTATCCGATTTCGAACCAATTTTCATAAAAGTGATTTTAAATTTTCAGGAAGATGTCGAAAGTAATATCACAAATCATTCTTTTAATAAACATCGCTATTATCTGACGTAGATGCATTCAACATTCATGAACACAAACCTTCACAGAGAAGAATTCATTAAAAACCTCCAGTTTGGTATTGGTTTTACACCATTGGTGTTTGATGAACTTTTTTTTTTGACTCACAATACTCACCGCAATAATTTTGTGCTGCCACATGTTCGCAGTATAAAGTTCGGTCAAAATAGTTTAAGAAGTTAAGGGACTAGCTTCTGGAACAAAATAACTGCTACGCTGCGCCACGTAAAGTGTAAAAGTACGTCCTTTCCTTGAATTTTCAACATCATATTTACTGAAGCAGGTCGGTATTCAGACCTCAATTTATACCACATAACATATATGACTTTAATACTGACTTTCTTTTTTCATGTTATCCTTTGTCCCTTGGTGTCACATGCATCTCAGATGTAGTGAGTAATAAATAAATCTTGATGCAATTTTCATAAATATGATAAATTGTAGAAATTATGAATAGAATTATAGAAATATGATGAAAATTCACTTTACGGACGTAGTTCCGAATCACGATTCATATTTCAGATTTGGCTAAAACATTACAATTATTCAGATATTCTAAGAGATAGAGATTCTAAGAAGATTTAGCTTAGAAAAATAATCGGCCACGTCGTCATAGTCCATTACCCAAACAAATCTATCAACCGACCAAATACACGTATTGGGAGTGTGCCAGCTTATGCCATCACTCAGACAGTCCCAACTCCGCAGAAATGCGTATTTACCTTCGGAGCTACACCCATCCACCATCTGTACCACTTCTGAAAATCTCTTGTGCCACTTACATCAACCGACCAAATCAATACACCTATCGGGAGTGTAGAATTCGCATGCATTAATCGCTGTCATTTAATTCGATCCTCATTTGTTAATTGATGAATTGCACTCTTTGAGCGTGTCGGTTTGCTAGAATTGTAGTTAGCAAATAACTTTGCAGATTTAAGAGGACAGAAAGAGAATTTCATGTAACAGATATTTCGGGATTGTTAGGAACCATGCTGTAAAGCTGTTCATAATCATAATTCATAAACATCAATAAAGCTGTTTTCAAAAAACTTGCCAACCCTGTTTACTGACTGTCCTTACTAAAGCATGTATAGATTGTTTTAAAGAGCATGTGAAAAGCACACTTTTCAAAACAGCTGGAAAACATGTTTAGAAATTTCACACATTAATTTGTTGCAATTGAAAATTACCGTGTTTCATTTTCTTATCTAATTTGACATCATCAATAAGCCATCTTTAAATGCATCTGTTAGGCTGCTGTTTTTCAATTGATGTTGAAAAACATTGTTTAATTTAGGGAAAATGCAACAAGAGGTAATTGTGTTTTATTAATTGTTTATGTAAGCAAGGTCATCAGGAGGAGACATGAATGTGGAGTCAACGACTGTCAACTCCATCTGAAACCAGCGAGGGATGGTTATAAAAACTGGTGCTAATGTTATGAAAGCCGAAACTTTTTTTAGTTTCCATAAATTACCCTCTCTACATATCTTCTATTCTAAAAATCATGAAACTATGTAGACAAAAGAAGTCTGTTTTGACTACGTTTCTGTAACATTAAAATAACTGATACAACCTGGCAATTTGAGTGCTTAAATAAAATGTTATAAAATGATAACCTCTCATTTTTTACGTATGATAGGTGAAAACATCTATTCACCATCAACCGTTACTGTTACCATTTTCTAAAAGCGATAACCGCAACCTTCGAAATGTATTCTCTACATTCGCCTCAATTCTCTGTCCTTCCATCTCTCACTTACTCATTGACTCCCACACGCGCACACGCTCACACAATGCGCGCGTTTGACTGCTGCAAAATAACAGCGATTGACGAGCTAAAACTGTTCGCCAACTGCATTCGTTCGCTTCACCATCTCTACGCATATCTCTCTCCATGATTTACATCCCACTTTACTCCCTTGCCGTTGAATTCGGACAACTCGTTCGTTTCTAGGCCATTAGATCGGTTGCTGAACGTCGGTGTGAACTGTTGTTTTTTCTCAAACTTCAGGACAGTTCGCGTTTGGGACTCAACGTACGGAGTCTGTCGCTGCGTACTCCAGGGTCATACAGGACCAGTTCGAGGTTTGATATGGCACTGGGAGTTACCATATCTGGTGGCCAGCGGCAGTTGGGATGCAACCCTCCGTTTATGGGATATCCGCGACGGAGCATGCATCGAGACGGTGTTAGATCATGGAGCAGATGTCTATGGTAAGCCAAAGATTTCTTGTTAAATTTTGAGACTCAAAAAGGTATATGCACTCCTTGTATTATCCCGAAGATTTATATCAAATGTTCGTCTAAATTTCTTTGATCTTTACTGATATTCGTTTTATCTTTCATGCGCTCAGTTCGGCTGATAAAAATAACAGCTTTGAAACTGTCAGTGAATTTTATAAACATCTTATCTTTCTGTTAACCAAAAATCCTTACTGTTTAATTTGATTATGTATTTAAATGTTACTATAATTGTATATGTTTAAATAAAGCAAAGTTTTTCGTCTTGAATACTCATCAAGAAATAATTATACTTGTGGACGAAGAATTCGCTCAAATGTCGCACCTCGTTGACGAGTAAACAAAAGTGACAGATGAAGTGCCTGCTATGATTAATCGCGGAACAGGGTCGTTTTCATGTTGTTTCAGTAAAATCTAAAAGTTTAGAATTTTAACGGACCGTTTTAACCCATTGCATGTTCTTGCCATATTATAGCAAAATCGATTTCCATATTTTCTATCCGTTTTACTAATCCATCGTTAAGTCGCCCTGTCTCTGTATTTGAGTTGATACATTTGATTGTTGGGCTGCTATCTATATGAGAAAAGTTGGTAGAGGATAAATTTTATTTTAAACATCAATCGAAAAAGGATAATTGATGCGCTTAATTAGAAAGTCATACAAATGATAATATCTATATGCGAGATTTCAATGCATTCAAACTACTGCGACAATAATGACTTATAAATGAAATTCTTCCTAATCATCTGCTGGAAGCTTTCTATGCTTCGAAGTCATTTTAGCCGCTCACTGGTTAAGCGTTGAAGTTAGCCGGTTCAATCAGATAAATTTGAAAGAAATTTTCAAAAAGACTGCGTAGCGGTGAACGCTGTACTACATGAGAAGGACCTTTTAGACAAATTTGGAAATGTTTGCAGGCACACTAGTCCTGTTGCATCTCTTGATATCATCGAAACCGGCTCCGTCTAGGTCTTCGTTTATCTTCTGTCTGCTGTCCCATGCATGAAGCACGTCTTATCGGTGCTTGCACTGTTGTTGTTTAGGATCCACACAACCACCTGCCACTGCAACCCTGTCACTCTGTTGACCCGGGGCCTCCACCGATCCGATGTGGCGAGGTTATGATACTCCATAACAGTACCTGTCTCATCTGCTAATGAATCATCTATCACATTTAAGTTACAACAATTCTAACTCCAATTCGATTGATATCATAGCATTTTCATCATATAACCACCGAAATCTACCATATTCAATCAATGGTCATCGCTCTTATCCGATCGATCAGTTGTTCATCGTTGCACTCCATTAATAAGCTTCCTTCTGTCACCTATTATAATAGAGTTTAATTACTCGTACATGTAATTGTCTCATGTTCAGTTATTATTGTATCTTTTGCAAGTTTTAAGAAAACCCTAGAATAGTTTGCTTTTAACCATAAATTCGCCTAAATTGATAATAGTTGCTAAACGATGACGTGAAGGATTTGCATCTAACTTTTTATCTGAACTGAAGTTTTAGGAAGACTTTTTTATTTTCTCACGAGACAGCTTCCCACAGTCGACTTCATGCAGGCGATTTCGAAAGGTTTCAGCGCAACGGGGATAGAAACTTAACCACAAGTTGTCGCTTCCATTGGAAAGAAAAACTAGATCAAAATATTCGTATAACCTCAACTTTGTATCAATTAATGATGAATTCATTGTGAGAACAAGATCAATTAAGGTCTCATATCTCATTATTATCTGATCCCTCAATATTGTGAAAATCAGATAAACTGTTTCATTCCTCATTACGAAACGGTGTACATGTATTAATGAATTCATTTTAATTGTCTTTAATTTGATACCTGATTAATTCAGAGAGCAGTCGCAGTTCTTTTATGTGCGCTAGTCTTGTGAGCTGTTGCCTCTGACAGATCAAACATGAATTTGAAGAACGGCCTCTGAAACATTATCTGAATATGCTACATTGCTCCCCCGACTAAATGGATATACCCAGTTTCACAAACTAATATGCAAGACCTGACCACCATTATCATATGCCTGTGTGAAGAAAAGTTTCGTTACTAATAATGATCCTGTGATGATCATCCATGTATCATGGAAGCCTGACCTTTTTGTGTCTTTGATCAAATATTTCCATCTTATGAGATGGCAGGCCGTAAGATGCTGTGATGGCGTCCGGTCAATTGGTCTCCTCGACGGAGTAGATTAAAAAAATCCAGTTCATACCATCAGTATTTCACGATCCTAGACATTCTGAATCATTTAATAAGGTCCTGGAACGAATTATCCTCTTACAATCAGCCGCATTATTGTAGCATCAATTCTTCTTTAAGAAATCAGTATAGAAGATAAGTAAGTGCGATAAAACATCAAAAAATTCATGTACCAATATTGAAATTGAAAATTTTCCTTTTTCAGTTTTTTTTTATTTTTCTAAACCTACACATTACATGATATCGTTATTTAAAAGCGAATTTTTATCAGTTCCTGTGAATTTTATAATGTGGACATTTCAAGTGCATCATTCCTTGTGCATGTTGTGGGCTCCTATGCAAAACATAGATGGGTATAGAATAGAAGACAATCATAGTATAATTCAGATTCTCCGAATAGCACGGTCCATAGTATTCAAAATGCAAATGGTATACAAAAGCTATGGACGAGCGAAAAAATTAAGCTATGGACGACACGAGTAGCAGCTTGTCTGATTTTCAAATATCGAAATTTCTGAATTGTTGTGATGTAGAAAGATTTATGCGTCGTCCAAATGCAAATTCATTTTGCTGTATGTGTTGCTGAGGTACATGCTTCAATTCTGCTAGCCGGAGTTTTCCAATTAATATACCCATATTATCAACTGGAAAATGACGAAATTGCAGAATACGTTTGTATCAGGTAATACACCCGGGTATATTAAGTGGAAACACCACAAAATAAGCATATTTAATGCATGAGATGGAATCCGTCACTTAAAGCAACAAAAATTTATTACAGGTGCTTATAGTTTGGTACATGTGAGCTTGAAACTAAATTGCAATGAAAACGAATTCGCAATTTGAATGTAATTTACTACAATTATTAAGGTAGATAATGAGCAATACCGTAATAAAATCTGAATAACAGAGCAACAGTTCCTAGGTATAGGCCTCCTACAGTACAGTTTCAATCCCGGTATTATCGCATTTTTGCGGTATTCTGAATCCCGGAATTAGGTAACATCAGTTCCTTGGGCAGTTAGGAGCTGTATGAAGATGGAGTAACAAGCTATGGACAAGGAACATGGAGTTGCAGATGCAATGCGTGAAATAAGAATGTTAACGCGATGCAAGAGCTAAATGTAGATTTCCCACGATCAGATTAACAATAGACATTTGCAAGTTTGAGACAGAGCTACTCCCATATAGAACTGCATAAAATAATATACTTATTGTCTATCGCAACCAATTCATTGACATCAAAAAATAAAAATGTGTTGAGGCAGTCGAGAGAAGGAAAGAGAAAAGCGTTATACATACAGGCGTACTAATATCTAATGCTTATTACACAATATCGGACTTTTACCAGACGTCAGGAAAATCGCGGGATTTCCATTTCGATTCGAAAATCTCATGCCGGGCTTTAATGCGACAACACATATTGTGTGCGATAACCAGATCTACTTATTGTTATAGCTTCTGTCTGCATGTGAAAGGATAAGTTATTATTAATTCATAGACATTAAGGCACAAAGGCACATGTCTATCTGATGTCATTATTTGCATTGTACAATGAATCGTTCAAAATACTCGTCAAAGAGTTTAAAATAACGCATAGTATTGTTCAGCCTACGCTAGCCTACGCATGCTATCGGTAAATGAATTAAGCCTGCTAATCCCGGGATCAGAAAAAGTCGGGATTTTGAAAACCCTAGTATACAAGTTAACGTATTCCTTCGCCTAATCTTCTTCCGATGTGATCACATGAGACATCAAGATGAGTGCTTGATTTACAAAAATCATCGGAAGTGGTATTTCCAAGAAAATGGCTGGATGCTTCAAAGACAGAATGAAAGTTTGGCGCGAGCTAATGTACCCGGGTATATTAAGTGGAAAACTCCGGTAGTTGTTTCTAATGGCAGTTACACTTGTGCACAATCAGTCACTCATCTGGATCATCATCAAATCACAGAATACTTTCATCTCAACACAACTGCCTCTCAAATATCGTGTCTTTACACTGGCTACAGCTGTCTCCTAAATATCGTGTCCTTACATTGGACACAGCTGTCTCTCAACTACCGTGTCCTTACATTGGACACGACTATCTCCTAAATATCGTGTCCTTATATTGGACACAGCTGTCTCTCAACTACCGTGTCCTCACATTGGACACGACTGTCTCCTAAATATCGTGTCCTTACATTGTACACAGCTGTCTATCAAAGATCGTGTCCTCACATTGGACACGACTGTCTCTCAAATATCGTGTCCTTACATTGGACACGAATGTCTCCTAAATATCGTGTCCTCACATTGGACACGACTGTCTCTCAAATATTGTGTCCTTACATTGTACACAGCTGTCTCTCAAATATTGTGTCCTAACATTGTACACAGCTGTCTTTCAAAGATCGTGTCCTCACATTGGACACAGCTGTCTCTCAAATATTGTGTCCTAACATTGTACACAGCTGTCTTTCAAAGATCGTGTCCTCATATTGGACACCACTGTCTCCTAAATATCGTGTCCTAACATTGGACACAGCTGTCTCTCAAATATCGTGTCCTTACATTGGACACAGCTGTCTCTCAAATATTGTGTCCTTACATTGTACACAGCTGTCTTTCAAAGATCGAGTCCTCACATTGGACACAGCTGTCTCTCAAATATTGTGTCCTTACATTGTACACAGCTGTCTCTCAAATATTGTGTCCTAACATTGTACACAGCTGTCTTTCAAAGATCGTGTCCTCACATTGGACACAGCTGTCTCTCAAATATTGTGTCCTTACATTGTACACAGCTGTCTCTCAAATATTGTGTCCTAACATTGTACACAGCTGTCTTTCAAAGATCGTGTCCTCACATTGGACACAGCTGTCTCTCAAATATTGTGTCCTTACATTGTACACAGCTGTCTCTCAAATATTGTGTCCTAACATTGTACACAGCTGTCTTTCAAAGATCGTGTCCTCACATTGGACACAGCTGTCTCTCAAATATTGTGTCCTTACATTGTACACAGCTGTCTTTCAAAGATCGTGTCCTCATATTGGACACCACTGTCTCCTAAATATCGTGTCCTAACATTGGACACAGCTGTCTCTCAAATATTGTGTCCTAACATTGTACACAGCTGTCTTTCAAAGATCGTGTCCTCACATTGGACACGACTGTCTCCTATATATCGTGTCCTAACATTGGACACAGCTCTCTCTCAAATATTGTGTCCTCACATCAGACACAGCTGTCTCTCATCTGCGTGTCCTTGCACTGGACACAGCTGCCTGTCAAATGCCATATCCTTAGATTCAGATTTGACCTGCCTTCGACACAATTGCCTATAAGTCTACCCCCGGAAGTCTTTTTCCTATCGTTGGCATAGGTTCATGCCCTCTCTCTTCCTCTTTTTGCCTCCGAGCTCGGAAACTTGGATGTTATTTGACATGAAGGCTCGACAGCTCGCGCTGAGGAAGCTTGCAGTCATTGTCGCGTATGTCTCACTTTGAAGTGAAGGAGAAATGTGATTCTCATCATCTTACCATTCGAATGGACAAGGACGAACATGAGAAGCTTGTTCTAAGTATGAAAACGTCAGTGACAATATAGATTTCTTTTTGAATTTCCGGAAAAAGAAGTTGAGGATCGCAATACGATTACGACGGACTGTAGTGGATGAAACATTGTTGAATGCTTGCTTAAATTTTCCGAAAATCTGATGTTGCCGCTTCTCCTAACACTTCACTGCGTTGATGTGATGATTGAAGTAGGGCTAGTTTAAATCATGTTAATATCAAAATAGGTTTTGATTTAAGATCAACCCATTTACGGCCGCCTATATAAATATCGGCAAATTTTCTATAAAAATGGTGGTAAGTATTTCAGAATGTCATAATTAAGAACAATATATGATGACCTGTACACTACAATAGCCATTTCATAGAAATTAAAGCCGTAGCGATTTCGTTACAATGGCGTCATATGATGTCAAAATATACAAAAGCATGTTTTTTCAAATGTAGCTTATGAATTACTCCGACAATGCCTGCCGAAGTAATGTGTCATCATAAAAGCTCTCCATCACATTTGGGAGGTATTTGTCGAAAGTGTGAATTAGCAAATGTAATCAAAGGCCTGCATTATGCTACTTGTCGTTGCTGCCTGCTGTGAAATCGTTATCGTTGAAATGAAAATAAGTTTTTATATTTCGAAATTCCTGTCGGGAAATTAATTCTCTTACTGTGTCGACTCCAAAGTTGGAGACGCCTCGGTAATTCGCAATGTCCACATCAATAAAGAACACTAAGAAATGAACTCACTTGATATTGTTCAGCATTATGTAGGCTTAAACAATTCTTTTCTCCCGGGTAGTCATTGGTTTCTGCCACTAAGAGATCGATAAGACCATCAGCATGCGTTTGTATGGATCTCATGAAGATTCTTGCCCTTAAATGCATCCAGAGAATGTTTGTCCTATTTGCGAAGATGGGAATCACCGATATTTGCCATTTTATTGACTGCTTTTTCTGTTTACTGAAATGATCATTCAAATCATCTTTTGTTGCAATCTCACACTGTCCTACGATGTCACTAACCTCTGAGACATCGCTTGAGACACATATACTCATCTTCAACTCATCATCCCCAGAGCTCTGATGAAGCATTTACTTCTGGAGGTTTTGTGGCAACAGTCATATGCCGTCATCGTCGGCATTAGTCCTATTGCATATTTCAGTTCATAGTAAGCAACAGCTTGGGTATTGTCTTCAGATAGCTACATAGGTTGATATAATCAAGTTTAGCCTTTATAGATATTTTAAACCAGTTTGGGCCATCTCGAGCCGCTGGAGTGCACTAGTAGGGCGAGGCGCACCGTCTACGGCCAATGAAGTTTTGCATTGAAGTTTTTCGAGTCGGAGGACATCTTTGTATTCTATGCTCAGGCGAACTGGCACCCTGTAATGTTTATGATTAAGCTATAAGTGGAAATGCTTGAGATTTGATCTCTCTTTGACGTTCGTTCGTACATGAGTCGACAAGTCTAATGTTGAGGAACGTGCTATGGCAATGGACTCTGGTTGGTTTTGTGATGGGAAAGCCATAGGCTAAAAATAGCAACGAGCATTACACACACTTAGAAGGCACTAAGAGTGGAATATTCCAATGCAATTGTCGATCGTTTTCAGTAGTCAACAAACATTAGTTTTGAAGAAAATTGACAGTACTCACCACCGTTTATTTAATTTACACTGTTGTTGTTTTTGACATTTTGTATATCATATTACGCCAGTGTAACTAAAACGCTACGGTTTCAAAAAATTGACATGCCATGTCATGAATAAATATCTGATGAAGTATTGATTGCTATTTTCGGTATTTTATGAATAGTGAGATTACGCAAATCACATGAATAGTAAATTACATGTGCACATTCATTCACTGTGTCTTCCAGTATAGAAGCAGATTTTATGCTCAGTTTTTGTCTAATTTCGTGATCAAATATAAGAATATATATTTCTGAATTGGCGATAGTTTGCCTGAAAATACATGATAAATCATGTATGGCAATCAAAATATTGTATCATATGTCGCCAGTTGGAGAAGACAGCAGATTCCGAAAAGTGCTGTAACGAAAACGCTACGATGGCGCCAAATGGGTTGAAGATCAAGTTGGTTTTCAGGCGCTTCATGAGAGTGATGGTTGCGTTGTAGAACTTTTTTCCCAAATATAGTGATAGCGAAGTAACGTGAGGCATATTCAGACATCCATTGCAGATTCTAGCCACAGACAGACATAGGACCTAAGTTGTACATCGCATCAATCAATTTAGCGATATATTGAAAATTGATTGATTTTTAACTGTTGAAACATAGGATACTTGCTGCATGTGCTTTCGTCATTATTTCTCAACCAAAGAAGTTAAACATCATTCAAAATGCGCGTGATCTATTAATTGCAGAGCATGCAATTTCAGAAAGGATAACGAAAGAGGCCTTAATACTGGCCACATTACATAATATGTAATATTATAATTTGTAATATATCATATTGTGATAATGCTATCAGTGATACCACAGGGTGTAACAAAAGTTTTCCCCAAGCATTTTCGCACCGTTTGAGCAACAAAGCAAGAGCTTAATAACGAGCAAGTATAATTAATATGAAGTAACAGCTATATCTATTGATTAATCAACTCCACGAAAAAGTATCACCATATGCACAATAATTTTATGTTTGTCTTCAATTTAGTACATGTCTTCAATAGCATTATGGAGGAAGCATTTTATTGACCCGATGATGTTGTCTGATCAGACGATTTCATTATTGGGTGCGACATAAAGGTCTCTTGCTGGACCTGCAGATCCCATCAAAGACCTTGTTTTCATTGGTAACTTTAGCTATCATCTCAGGCTTGATTGTCTGTTCGGTTTCTCCAGTGTTGCATGTTCAACATCTGCTGAAGGTCTATCCGGCTGACATGGAATGAGGATGTGCGACCACAGTGATTTGGCCCCCAACAGTGACATCTGAGTAGGTCTACCACTCATCGATCATCTTTCGCCTGAGCTGAACTGCTTTGAACATTTTTGCTATGAGAAAGGGCATAATCCCTGTTTATTCGGTGTTCGTGGAGCGCCGGAGCGCTACCGTGGGAAGGCCTTCATTAAAATGTCCTCTATTAGCGTAGAAAAGAAAATGCCAGTGAGTGTAGCAAAAGTTTCTCCCCATGGAGAGGAACTTTTCTTACAAACTAAAAGGCAAGCATACATAAAACTTGCTTCCTAGTCATATAATGACTCAAATGGTACGTTCCTGAGCTCAATCCCTCTAATCACACACCACAAATAGAATCCGAAAAGAAAGCGAATACTGTTTTGTCGTAGGATATCACAACCCCACTTCAATGTTGTAAAAATCAGCTTATCACTTTAGCCTCTAAGGTCATCAAACAGATATTTATTTCGATCAAACTCAGATTGTGCATGCTGGTGGCGGATATGACGTGAGAAATACCCAGGATACTAGTAATGTTGGCAACTACTTCTATTACACACAACTTATGTAAAAAGATTGATCCATTTTTTTATGTGACTGGGAAGAATCTTTTGTTGCATCCTGTATAATCTGTGTAATCTTCTCCAAAAAATATATTCGGTTTCATGTAAGATTCCAAGAATTGCAGGGCATGAATCAAACATTTTGTCAATGCGTCCCAGACATCACAGTGTATGGCGTGGATCTAGAGTGAAATTAGTGCAGGGTGTCTACTAACCGGGAAAAACCGGGAATGCGATATACACAAACCGCAACTCTAACGGAATTATTTCTTATTGTTATTGTTGATTTCAGAACCACTTTCTTATTGTTTTCACCAAACTCTCGAAACTACAAGCTTCAGTCCTCTGATCACGATTTCTTCGATCAGCACGGGCACTGAACCCAGCATGGTGGATTAAGGGGGAAGGTGGATGCGAAGAGGCGGAGACTTCATTAGAGGCTTGTCTTGATGAGGGTGTCAAGTTGAGTCGGTTCAAGGGTCATGAAGCTGATGTGATGAAGGATCGCATCAGTTATGAATGCAACTTAGGCTTTGGACATTTTCTGGAGGGCAGCTTTTGAACCCGGAACGACAGAAAGCAATTTCATTTTAAGGGTCCTCACACTTATTCACTGCCAAGCTGCGGTGGACAGAGGCTTCAACGTCAATCAAAAGTCAGCTAAATTTGCAAACCAGCTAGAGGAATCGCCAGTCGCTAATCGATTTGTTTATGAAGGAGTGCTTGACCAAGATATTGCGACGATGGATGTCTCTAAAAAAATGATTTGCATGGCAAGGAACGCAAATCGGAGATGCAGACAATGGAACTAAGAGAAGAAGAAACAACACAATGACGGATCACGAAAAGAAAGCGTCAGGCTGCGATGCTTCAAGCGAAGGAGGAAGGGCGAAAGAGACTCAGCTATGAATTGGAAGTATTGAATGCTGACACAGATCAACCACGTAAATATGTATGATTCTCGACTACATGCTTCAATAATCGTTCACTTTCGTAATTTTCCGCATGATGAACTCCTTAGTTTGTTGCGTCAATCAAGTTTTAGGATGACCATATACATTGCTAAACGCCTACAATTTTGTATGCAAATTTTTGGATGTCCTAATAAACTTTTCGCACTTTTATATGCGTATCGACATACGTGCCTTTCACGTTCATCTTGTTACTGATTTTGTTGAAAGCATTTCGTTTAAAATTTTGTCAATCTTTTTTGTTGAATAGCATTTTTTTGCATCGCCTGAGTTTTATTTAAATACATTAGTTTGTGGAAGTAACTCACTGATTACATCTTCGAGGAGAATGGGTCGTTCAGAGGAACATTCTAGATACCATTGGTTTTTGCAAAATATCGGCAAAGAAGCCGGGCAACTGAGCCTAGACTGACCGGGAAAACCGGGAAACTTTTCACGAGAGTTCTGTAGACACCCAGCAGTGAATGTAACATGAGAAAATTTACAATGTTAATTTTCAGAATCATGGGATATTCCAATTCAAAATTTATGCATTTGAAATAGGTCTATTTAGGTAAATCTCCATTGGCCAAAAGATGTTGTTTCTTGCATCATTTTGTTAGGTTCAATTCTTAAGTTCACCACGGTTAGCGGTTGGTCAACAGCTAAACGGCAATTCTACAATTCATAATGAATAGCAACTTGTGATGCTCGGAAAAGTCTTATTCAAATGAAAGCCGTTAGCAGCCCAACACGAAATCACGTTAGTTGAAGCTTGAATATCATGCAAAGCTAGTGGATTATTCAGGCTCTAAATCAATCTGCAAGGTCAGCATGAGAGATTTGGTAATTACGATTTAAGATTTGCCAATTACACAGAGATTAATGCCATATAATTTCTTTCGTAATTCAGCTAAATTCCTATTTGCTTAGTTTGCAAATTTATGCTTAATTAGCACTTTTATTTGTTGGACGCACCAAGGCATTAGAATATCAAATTGAATTCAAATTTGAAAAAATTACGTGTGTGCCCTAGATATTCGTCATAATGTGCATGTTGAAAATGACGAGTGTGAATGATTGTTATAATATCTTGGAGATGATGTGGATCCGCTGCACGAGATAATGGCAGATCAATTCTAAGATTACAGTGTGTCGAAATTGCAGGATGCGTTCTTTGACTCTTGCGATGATGCTGGAAATTGATAATTAATATTGATATAATGGTGAATAGGTCATGAATTACTAGTGATAATGGATGTTTCATACACACTTCTGACAGTCAGTCTGGTTTAAAATCATGCTAAAAGTTCTGCCATCCTGCTGCATGTCCAACAAGTGGTCCATTTCAGCTCCATAATTACTATTAGGAATGTACCAGGGGTCTTGATATTTTTCGCAAATTGAATTGGGGCGAGACCATGGTGTACACGTTTCAGTAATGAATTGTGTGACCTTAGAATGATGATTATCAAGGCAAAATGATATCACTCCAAACTCGCTGATTCCTGGATTTTATCCGGCCGTTTATCGTCAGTAATAATGAGCTTTGTGATTCTAATGATGTGTTATCGAATGCTGGCGCAACCAATGGATAAGTATTGGGAAGGATCGGACGAGAACTGAGTTTGACCACATGAATTTCATTCGAAGTATTGCTATCTATTGAAACTTGTCAAATTTTTATGTAGAACATCTCCAGTTCGAGATATAATTACTCATATTTTCACTAAGATAATTCACTAAGACTGTGCCGTCGTGTTCTCCGTGCTTGGCCTAGCGATCTTTTGGTCCAGAGGTCCCCGAAAGTGTCATTGGAAGTCAGGAAGGGCATTCGGACTAAAAGATCACAACGCTCCAGATTAAAGTCTGACTATGTCAGCACCGTCCAAACCCCATTAAGGGGGAGTAGTGACGTTAAACCATTCATTCAATTAAGGTGATATTGAAAGTACTTCGCACCTGATTTCTCAGTGGTTATTTAGCGGTTAATTTACCGTGGAAAGATTTTAAGTGCTTTGATTCCTGAAATATCTTATATAAATTTTCGCATTGTAATTCAGAACATTCACATGTATACTTTGCACATTACTAGTTGAATATGTAATCAATAGTGGTTGCTGATATCACATTCAACAGATGTATGATCAACATCCAATTATGAGCACTCTGTCTAGAGCATCGCCTAAGAATAATCCCTGAGTGCATTTTACATTATTTTTGCATCATTACACATTTTAATTGTTTACTACATAATCTTCTATTTATTGTATGAGAGTGTCTTTACATAGTGACATGCACACAACGTTTCTCTACTAATATAATCCACATTCGTTCGTTTGTGAAGGTAGACTAGTGTTGATATGAAGTCATTTCCGTAAGTAATAATGTTAGAAGATGGAATGTTACCACCCACCGAACAGCATTCGATTCACCAGAGACCGATGACATGATCGCAGTTGAAATGCCCACTTGTCGTTCCTGAGGTAGCCACTATTGCCACCTGTAATGAAATTTTGACGTATCTGATGCAACCCTAATCACCAAATTATTAACAGAAGCAATGGCTCAGATCAACAAGATGTTATGATGGAGTTCATTATAAGCCATCAAACAAACGGATTGAAGCTTCACTGATGAATAATATTAGACAATAGGGATGGAGGCGATATCTGGAAAGCAAGGAGAGATCCGCATTATCCATTGAGATCAGGGATGAGAGAGCGGACATTTATAAATCAAGTCGTCCCAAGCTGATCCTGTAAATAATTCTAAATTTTCAATTTCATGATAGTCAAAGGTTGTGATGTTGTGATACAAAATGATAGTCTATCGCTGCGCTCTCTCGACAACGACATATCTCTTCGTACTGAAAAGTTGAATTTATAATCTTAGTGAAAATAATTATAACGATCTGATTAAAATACATCCAATGATAAGCAATATTTAGGTAATTCAACGTAGCAAAGTGCGTCAAGGTAACAAAGTTAAAAAAACAAGCTAATGACTAGTTAGTTTTTAATAGGTGCAAACTATGATTTAAAAGAAACTTTTTATATCCTAAAATGTCTAAAAATTTAAAAGTACGAGTACTTACTAGAAGGACAAACAACTCTTCTCCTCTCCTCATGTGTAATGAATTGGCGAGTAAGTCGTTCTGTTCAAAATTATGTTAATCACTTATATATTGAAAAGATCCTACTTAACAGTCTGCCTATTCAGATTATAAGAGGACAGGTCTGTTTCCAATCAAAATACCAGATCTAGCAAACACAGCGGGATTACACTATCTAAAATCTACCAGGTGTGTAAGAGAATTAATATTAGTTCCTTAAGCTAAAACGTGAAATAAAATTCTACAAAATATGCATACAAATTATTTGACTTAAAAATAGTCAAAATGAGGTCATCAACAGGAACTTGGTCAGGACGATCGCGTTTCGACCGCTTAATCCTGGACGCTCAAACCCGACCAATCACGGTCCTGTACATTTAAGATGCACAGCCTCAAAAATTTAATTTATAGTACAGAAAAATTAGTATCTATCAAAAAAGTCACTATTGACTGAAATGTACCTCAGGCATTTGAAAGAAGGACAGAGTTCAGCCAGTAGAGGTCAAGAGGCGGGGACATCATCCACCTTCAACTCAAGACGTGCTGCAAAAACAATAAGCACGTTCTTCGATATTGTTCAATACTCGGAAAACAGTCAGGCAGTTTTTCTGAGCCAGCTCATTTGTAATGTATGTAAGTTCATCATAAGTCATACAATTTCAAAGACCAAAAAAAGGCATCAATTTGAATCATACGTCATCTGAGCTTCAATGCAGAGGAACGCAAGTTCGTGTTAATGTATCCAAGTTCACGATACGTCGACCAGTTTCAATAACATCAAATTTTTATGTGATGATGGATAACTGAACTTGCTTTCCTATTCGCTAACCTGCATGCGCTACCGCGAACTTGCGTAAAATATCACGAACATGTGCGATCTAACATTGAAATCTATGGTGTCTCTTTTGAGTGAAGTAGACCGATTATCTTCAAATTACATGCCTTATCTTGAAGATGAATGACATAGAAACAAATTTGTCCGGGAAAACGTGGATATACCCCTCCTCAAAAATCAATGACGGAATCAGTTAATAATAATAATAATAATCATTGCTTAAATGGATCTGCTAAGTCAAGACACCTATCCAAATTATTAACGAACTGAATGCATTCTGTGGGCAATAAAGATATTTGTGTAGAATTGATTTACATGTATACGTGGTTAGAATCATAATACTCCGCAATAATTCATTTTCAGGCAGGTGGATTAATTCAATTTTTTGAAGTTTTCTTTTGCTTATCCTACTCACTAGGCTAAGTTTTATTTTTTATCTGAATATTGCTGTGGGCTTTCTGCGCGTATACATTAAAGTTCATTATGATCAGGCAATTTGTAACATGATCAAGGAAAGCAATTTCATATCAGCAAGACTGAGTCGTAATCACTTCCATCGAGGCCAACTGTATTACCTCCAAGGTAGTCAGCGACTCGAAGGATCTGCAAAATGTTGTTCTTTCTTCTGTATCGCAATTATGGTCAGTTAATCCTGTGTTAATTTCTACAAATTGTCCAAATAGTTAAAAAAATTGCTAATTACACGTATGGTGCGGCTCAAAAAGAAGCGTTAATTTGATAAAATCGAAACTATATTCACATCGGTGATGAAATCAATACTAAGCTGTTGCTCTACCAAATATAATCAGCTATAATAAAATAGCGCTACTCAAATAGATTGCATCTTGACTGTCGAGACAAGAGAGTCATGTGACAGTCAAGGACGTAAGTTATATTCCTGAAGAGGCCTGTCTAAAGCAACACCGACTGTTGATCGTGGATGTATGTATGCAGCAAGAAGTAAAAACAAAAAGGAAAACGTTTAGCAGAAACTGAGTGTTTAGAGATTGAAAGATGAAGAAACAAGAAGAAATTTTGAGAAAGTTTGCCAGCAGAAAAA
Source organism: Prostheceraeus crozeri (assembly GCA_907163375.1). Taxonomy (NCBI): domain Eukaryota; kingdom Metazoa; phylum Platyhelminthes; order Polycladida; family Euryleptidae; genus Prostheceraeus; species Prostheceraeus crozeri. The sequence continues at coordinate 147,767 of CAJQUW010006650.1, forward strand.
TGAAGCCGAATCAGAGATCAGCTGGAACCTGCTTCAAAATAATGTCATGCAGACAGCAAAATAAGTTTTTGTGAAAACAGGAGGCCGACCAAGACAAGTACAGCGGGATATTAGGTGGTGAAGTTGTGAAGTGCAAAGAATTATAAAGAACAAGAAATTAGCTTTCAAATAATGGCAGAGGTCAAAGAGTGAAATTGACCTCAGACTGTACAAAGATGCATCAAAGTTGTCAAAGAAAGCTGTTGCCAACACCAGAGAAGAATTGTGGCAGACATTGAACAAGAACATCAGTAGGACCGAAGCACAAAACAAGATGTTCAGGATTGCACAACAAATGAAAATAGAAGGAAAAGATGTAGTTCAAGGAAACTTCGTGAAAAGCGAAAGAGGAGAGAATCTAGTTCAAGAAGATATCAAAATTCGTTGAAAGGAACTCTATGTTATGCAACATGACGGTATATCAGGAAGCAATTGATAGTGGTGGTCTGCCTTCTAAATGGCAATGATGCCTGACTATGCCTAGTTACAAGAGCAGAACTGATTTCTTGGAGTGCGGTAATTACAGAGGCATTCGCCTTCTGGAATATGGTATGAAGCTGTTTGAGAAAGTCATAGAGAGGAGGTTGAGGATGTTCGTTGACATCAATTGCTGGCAGGTGGATTTTCGAAGAGAGAAATCCGCTGTCTTCATCCTTCGACAGTTACAAGAAAAGTACAACCAAAAGAAGAAGAATCTCTACCATGTCGATCTCGAAAAAGCTTTCGTCAGAGTCCCCATGAAAGTCATCGAATGGGTATGACGCAGACAAGGAGTTCCTATGCGACTGTTTGCGGCAGTTATGTCCATGTATGGGAGTTCAACACCGCAAATCATGACGAAGTTAGGTGTATTGGAGGAACTGGACGTTTGCATTGGGTACACCACAGATCAGCTTTCAAGGTGAAGGGATGGTTTAGAGCATTGCGGTATGAGGACAACGGACGAAATCCAAGGTTATGCAACTGGGAAGAATAAAGAATGCATCAAGTCTGGAACGTGGCCGCCCAATTGTTCCATTAAAGGAGTCGGCGCACTAATGAAGTGTTCCACTTGTCGGTAGATGGTCGCCGACCACCAGGAAGACCTAAGAAGTCTTGGGAAGCCTGTATCCAAGAAAACTTTGAGACGAGTTGCCGGAAGACATTACTCTAGATCGTTCGAAATGGAAGCGGGTCATAGCTAGCAACTTCGTCCAACCCCGGCACTGGGAAGAAGAGACGTAGAACGATGACGGAAGAAGTAATTAAGCTAGCTGATAAAGTCATTTTAGGAATTATTTTGTATAAAAGGTATCTTTGAAGAGTGCTGTCTATAAAATCCGAAAATTGAAGGCATCGTTGAAATACTCACTTTTTCTTCAATTATTGTCGTTTGGATCCCTTGATTAAGGTCGAGACACTTTGTCTTTCACTCTTGAACGTCGAGGTAGATGAACATCAGGTGCTTCCTTACATAATGCATCTACTTTTCTCCTTATATCGGGCCCGATTAATTGAGATTCATCACTTTCCTCGGCCGGAATTGAATGATCATGATAGTACGAGTATAATGCAGAAGGAAATGATATTATTTTACAGATCGTCCGTGTCATGACAGCCTTGGAAAGGTAATGTTTGTTAAATTAGCAACTCTTTGACCTGCTATTGCTTTCATGCTGTACCTCAAGGGAATCTTCTTAAGCGTGATCATATCATAAATAACCAGCCACTGGTAGAGCATAATAGCATAATTAAAGACAATGATTTCAATTGGTTCCAATTGGGCAAATGGTTCCATATCACTATTCAGATTCAAGAAGTGAATTTAGTAGAAGTAAGTTAGTGAATTAGAAGAAGTAATTTTAGTGAATCATTAAATCATGCCGATGAAAATTGAATTATAAACTTGAAATTATAGCCAAGAAAGCACAATAAGATCTCGACTTTTTCATGAAGACTTCCATCATAATGCCGTTCATTAGATTTCCTTGATCTAATCAGTATATACAATTCTTGGCGCAATACTTGGACAAAATTCGCAAGGTGCCTTAAGAAATTATGTAATGCGTTGACGACTGAAGATGAACTTATATGAAATAATATAGATAATTATATTTCATTGATATTATATGAAAATAATAGATAATTCCTAAAAGTAGCTAAAGATGACATGCGTGACTTATGAGTGACTGAGTGCTAATCAATAGATGCTAGAAATCTGCAATAAATAAAATTGTTTGATAAACGAAATTCTTGGATTATGTGAAACAGCAAATGCTGCTCACACAAAAGGACCTGAGACATCGGCGTAAGCCGTCACTGAGATTTCGGCCCACTAAGCTCAGTATCTGTCAAGATGGTCGGTCCGCCGCAGCTCGTTGCGCCCAGTTCCTACCTCCTTCCACCTTTGCACTGAACTTCTTCATGGTGATCTTTACACTTAAACACCGGCTTTAAAAAGAAATTTCCTCATCGATGGAGCAACGAAATCGTGGCATCCTACTCTCAGAAGGCATGAGCTCACATTTCCATCCTTGCTTCCATTCGGCAAGTTCTTCATTTTTCGCAGTTTTCCTTTCATGGTCATCCCTAATGCTCTCTTCCCAGGGAACGGTTAGTTTGCCCATAAACATTCTCTTCCCTATCGCGTCGATCAACGCTGGATGAGGTCGTTGGTCAGATAGGGATAATTCATCTGGCTGCTGTCTATCCACTCAAGCTTCCCACTTCCGCGGTACAGATCGCACGACGAGTCTTTCGTTCCTTGGTTTGGCCACTCGGTACAAAGTCAATTCCCGTTACTTACCTGTTTGTAAAGTTGGCGGAACCATTATTCATTACACCGAGATCCTATTCGAAGCAACTTCTTCTTTATTAAGATCAGCCTCCTGATCTTATTTGGGCTCAGATTCTACAAATTCCCTGTCGTTATCGAAAAATTCAAGTTTAAAGATAAAAATGGTTCCCTTTGGTGGGTCCGCGAACTTCACACACGCGGGGAGGAGAGACTGCTTCCACAATCGCTTGCAGGACCAAACCGTACCGGTGCGTGTAGCATGCTCTCTGCAGTACCACATGACAGCCAGAGAAGGCACAACGAAGATTGGCATATCACACAGATGACATTCAGGGTCAGTGCAGATTCCTCAACGTGTCACATTAGCAGAGGTATGAACAGGGCATTTGAACGAACGGTCTGAACGAACGATTGAACGGTACTTTTTTTCATTTTTCTGATGTAAGAACTATCGAACGGCATGTCTGAGAAGCCGATGAGCGGTGATCGGAACGAACGACTTTTTTGCTTGATTGAACATGTAATTTAGCCCCGGAAACCCATAAGAAATAATGCTAGAGAATCCTTGATACTCTCCAAAATTGCTTATTTACACATTCTGATTTCAATAAAGTAGCATTTTCAAATTTGAAAATATTTAAGTGCCAATTTGGGCATGGGTCATCAGAAACCCATTGGGCTTTCTCGGTTTAGTGAAACCTCGGAAACTTCGATAAAAGAAAATTTATTGATGCTCTTTGAAATTGCTTGCTTAAGCATTTCGTGAATAAAATGACAAGAGACTTGATATTACACAATGCCTCCACCTCTTGTTATTGATTTGGTGTTCCGAAAATACATGTACTTTTTCTACTACTCATCAGCAAACTAAAACATCTGCGCATATCACCATAAATGCGGTTTAGCAGTGGTGAAAACTGAAGAAGTTTCACGTCCTTCCATAACGCAACTAAATTTGTCATTATGCGCACTAATTATCATTTAATTCATCACTTGGTCAAAAAGCATTGAACAGTTTGAATTCAAAAGCTGTGATGAGGTAGGCCTACTTGCACTGTGAATGTCAATCTGGCCATTACTTATTAAAAATAGCATGTACTATGTTGCATTTGTATCATGTAAAGTCATAACCTAGGGTAGGGCCCGATGCGGGCATCTCCATTTTTGCGCCTGCGGGCACGGGCATTTACAATAATAGCTTAAACTGCGAATCCATATCCAGTCAGTCGATATGCAGGTAGGGATTCATGGTGGGCCTTATGTATGTAGCCTAAGCTCATTATGCTATTGAATATAGTCACTATCGAATTTAGTCACATCGTATTCTTTAGTCACTATTTCTGAGGGCTAGACCTAGGCCTATGGTAGTTGGCAAGTTCCAAGCACTGTGTAAGCGAAGTGTCAAATGGGTGAACATCGACCCATCAACACCTATAGCAAATTCGTGCAGCGTGATGCTGCTAAAGCGTGTTTTAGGCTAATCATCAAGACGGAAGGATTGTGACTTTCTCTATCGATTTTGATATTCTCTAGTTTGATTGGGTTTGATACAAAGGGTGCGTATGACGTGTAACGTTTGACGTCAACTTATGATTCGCATTGTCATTGTGGGACCATGCCGACAACGAATTTTCCGATAGGGCAGCTTGTACTATTTCGCGATGTCCTAAATATGTTGTACCGTGAGTTTCATGCGATTTGGAACATTGGTTTGGATGTTAAAAGGGGGCCGAATTAGTCCTACGCGCGTCAGAGTCCGGCATGGATAGGGTTAAAATGAATCAATGTCCGTGGTCTTAAAATCAATGGACCGTACAGTAGAATTGTCCGTGTGCAGGCCTAATTTGGTTGGTTTCAATTCTTCCTAAATTTGTAGTTCTTTCGCGTTTGACGATACTGAATGTCTATCAAGGATCTGCATGTGGATGTGTTCCAGCAGCGAAATGTTTCAAATTAAAGCATCTTATAATGTCTTCGTACAATTGCAGAAACTATTAGTACATCTATGGGGCGAAGCGCCGATTGGGAGACCGATTCAAAAGATATGCGAATAAATAATGTGTCAATGGTCAGATGTTGAGTACTAAGTTCGTGCTAAGTTCATATTCACAAGTAGAATCCAAACAGGCATTCAATGCATATTGTCAAGAGTGTGAGAACCACAGAAGAGAGAGAAAAGGCTCACAAGTTTTGTTCATCAATCAAGCTATATACATGTATGTACTAGAATGCATTTTTAGAAGACTTTGAATATTTCGCTTTTTTTGTTTTTTCTAAAAATGGCTCGCTCACGACAATCGCCGGTCGCTCGCTCATTCGCTCATCAAAAACTTGAAAAAATGCCACTCGCTGAAAAACACTGGCTCTAAGTAATACATTTAATCTATCACGGGGTTGAATCTCATTGCTTCATTACATTCGTTCCTCCTCATTTCATTGGGACAAGTTACATGTAAATTACAACGAAAATTTCACATGTATATAAACATATATTTTAGATAAACACTAATCATCGGAATAGTACCAACCATACTTTAATGTATAAAAGCCAAGACCTGCTAAACGAAGTCTCAGAAATAATGTCTACATGCCGACACCAAAAAAAAAAAAATTTTTCTACATGCCGACACCGACGGAAATATATCGTGGCCAATACAGAGTGGCATCGATGCAAGGATGATGGACTTGGAAGTTTAAGCTCCTATGTTTCCTACATTGACTCTAACATCCTTTTTACATGCTGCATTCAATAATCGTAAATGCTTGTGCAATGAGATATTAATCTGAATATTAGGATTTTTTATGTAAGTAATTATGCATCATATGGTATATTATGTATCACTATGTATATATATATATATATATATATATATGATAGATAAATGGATATCTATCAGCCCGCAATTTTCTTTCTTCATGCCTGACAAATACTATGACTCGAAGTCCAGTCAAGGTGGGATCACAAATTGTCATGACGAAAGCGGATCACAAGTCTGCGTGGGCGAAGAAGCTACATGACTCTGTTGATGGCATTGGTTTGAAATCTTGTGACCCTACATCTTCCAAATGGATTCAGTGCCCGGATCGCGTATATCCCCATTTATTCAAGCTCCGAAATCAAGAGGATTTAAGCTCCGAAACAATTTCCTCCCTACACAGGCTCGTATAAAAGACGCTTACGTGATGGTCCTTCATCCTTCAGAGCTGGCTGTCAATCGAGCGAATCGTTGCCTCACATCATTCAACGATGTTTCCGTACTCATGGTGCTAGAATGAAACGGCACAACCATTTGCTGAAACGCTTGCTCAGATGTGTTGAGAAAAAGTCAAGCTTTTCCGTACTTGAACCGCAGATTCCATCGGGTTCTGTAGATGCATTTGCATTCTGTAAATACATTTGTAAAACCGGACATTCTTGCTGTTTTCGGCTCTACTGCAATTATTATCGATGTACAAATTTGCAGTGACTTCAATGCTGCTGAATCTTTTTCGACTAAGGTGACGAAATACGGCTCACCAGATGTTCACGGCAATATATTGAACTACATTCGCAGATTGGATATTAATGTGCAGCATCTTTTCCATTTCCCATTCATTGTCTCGTTGAGAGGCATTTTTTTATGATAAATCTGCTTCTTCCCTTATGCCATATCTCAAATTCAGTTTCTATGATTTGCATGATTTGTCTCTTCTTGCGGTCGTAGGATCGCTCAAATGTTATGACTCTTTTATGATGAGCACGTAAGTCTATCATTAATTTTTCTGTTAATTTCTGTTATTTTTTCTGTTCTTTTATTTTGTGTTAACTGCTTTTGTTTATTCAGTTCGCGATTGTAATGCGTTTTTATGATTTTTTGTACACTCTGAGTTATTTGTAATTGCATGCCTCCCTATTTTTCAACATGGTTTCTATTACCTTGTTTGCGGGACAACTCAAGGGTAGATAGTCGTCCCATCTGTCTACTAGGCCTCCGTCCTCATTTTGGGGCGGTGTCCACCACTGCTTGGTGTTGGGTTGGCTGTGGCACACGTGAGTTCATCTCTCGGTTGTTTTCCATGTTCTTCCCTTTATCGGCGTTGCCTCTTTTCCTACCTATAGCATGGTATCTTGGACTTGGTTAACTTTCAGTGTTCTGTTATTTTGTGTTAAGTGATTTTGTTTATTCAGTTCGCGATTGTGATGTGTTTTTATGATTTTTGTACTATGATTTGCAATTGCATGCCTATCCTAGTGAGAAAATCAAGATTTACCTAGATAGATAGATAGATAATAGAAAATCGAAAGTGGAAATTAATACCAGCATGTAATCACACCCTGATGTTATAAAGAAAAACTAAGCAAATAAATAAGACAGCCCGACCGGTTTCTGCCTGTTGCAGGCTTCTCAAGGGCGTAGAATGATTTGTCATACAATTCGTATATCATCAAACTAAATTAAAATCGTAGCATTCAAAGAACCAAAATACCAAAGAAAGATAATGATATCTCTATCACTTTTGAGCTGAAAAAGGAAAAATTAAAACAAATTAAATATCCCTATTTAAGGAGGCATCAAACAGAACTTTTCCTTCTCTTCCCTATTCAATTTTGTGCAGGCACGTAGTAATTTTAAAATCGGTATGAACAATGGGATGGAGTTGCGTGCACAGTTGAATATATGATTACCAGCATAGAGGGAGCGATAATTCTCATCCCTCATTTGTTGACTGATAGGTTTTTGAGTCTTATGCGCATTTCTTCAAGTCTTTTTTGTTTAACATTTTCGTTTGATACTATTCTGATTATTCGATTCGCCAGCACATGTCCGACTTGGATGACCAGAATTGAATGGCACGTAGTTATGACTGTCAGTCGGCTTTCAGTATATATATCTTTCTCGATCTTATGCCCATCCTTATAAACTAGCACATCTAAAAAGTTGAGTCTCTCTGAATTGATCTCTGAAGTGAATTTAATTTTTGAATCTTAAGTGTTTAGGAAAGAAAGAAATTCACTGACATCACCAACCGATTCGTACCAATTGATAAAGCAATCGTCTAAGTACCTCAGCCAAGAAGAAAGAAACAGTTCATAACATTGTGAAGGTAAAAGTTCTTGAATGAAAGTATACAAGTCTCTTCAATATATCCTAAGGCTATCTAAGCATAGGTTGGGGCCACTTTAGTGCCCATAGCCGTACCTGACGTCTGCAGATAATTTAGACGGTAATTTAGAAATGAAATCATATGTATCTTTACAGTAGCTATTCAAAGTAACGACTATTGGTTTTAAAAGTTCATCTATGAAGTTACTTAGATGGCTTGTTGGACTGTTGACACTGGAAATGATGGGGTGAAACTTTAAATCAGTAGGTAAATCAACTTGCACATAACCATGCTTATCTATCTGTGAAGTAGCTAAATATGCTCATAATTTATGGACATTCGGCATCGTGGTGATACATTCAATAGCGAATGTAAAAATCATTCATCTCAATTTATATCCTGAAAGAAAGAAATTTGTTAAGTTTTGACATAAAATATGCTAGTATTGACATAATCGGTAGACAAGAATAAGCTTCGATGAGGTGATGTTCTTTTATGCTACAGCATAATACGCTCCACTAAGTCGAAACAATGAAAGTTGATAACGTGTTAAACAAGATGCCTCATTTAACGTTTTTTCTGGAAAATTTGAATATATCTGTATATGATTTCGCCATTGACCAAATAAACAATTTTTTGAAAAAATACAAAATTCTTGATTTGCATGGATCCATATCTACTGGTCCTAACAATGTAGATTTTGTCATACACGTAGAATTCTTTAACAGTCACAAAGATCACACGAAATCGAACACTATGAGCACTTATGATTTTGGTAATTTATTGAAATTGGCAATTTTTTCAGTTGTGATTTATTTTGAAAATCAACTTTATAAGCAATCCACTGGTTTAGCCTTGGGCAATACTTGTCTCCAATTCTGGCGATTATCTATATGTTTGATGTTGAAACGATCATTTTTCAAAATATTCCTTCGAAATTTAGATTTTGGAAATGCTATATTGATGATATTTTCGTTGTGTCAGTATCTTCTCTAGATGACGCACTCTCTCTTGTTAATTCAGTCAATAACCACATTGATTTTACTTCAGAAAATTCCAAAAATAATTCAATAAGTTTTCTGTACACTTCGGTTTCTGCAATTGAACAAAACGAAGTCATTGCATAGTGGACACATTCTTCCTTGAACTAGTCATGTACCATTCACACGTAAAATCAATCTATTGAAGTCAGAAAATCTCAGAGTACATAGGAACTGCTCCAATAATTCCGAAGTTGATGAGACGTTGTATACCAGCATTTTCTCTTAAGGCACACAACCAGTCCATCAACCAATTTTATTACAACTCAAATCTTCCAACGTAATTTAAAGACGTTCATGAAAGAAAAGCTGCCGAGAAGAAATTCATCACGATATATGAGCCAAAGATCAATATCATGATGTCGGCATAGTTTTCTTCTTCTCAATAGTAGAAATAAGAGATCTAACTCTCCCGAGTGAAAAACTACCGATGTTGTTGTAAATATGAAATTTGCAAGAGTAAAAATATGCCATTATAATACTCTTGTAAATTTTATATTTATAACAACATCAGCAGTTATTCACTCGGGAGAGTTTTTTCTTATTTCTTCTGTTGAATCATGGTCCTCCTGCCTTCTGCTATTGCATATATCTACACTATTGTACATCTACACTTTCGGATTCATAAAAGAGCCACTCGACTACACAGTACAGAAATAAGACCTTATTTATTGACCGTGTCATAATTTGTTTTACTTTTATATACAGGGTGAGTAAAAAGTAATGCCCGATCTTTGCACAGTAATCTGACTTGAGAGTCAGTGACAATGTTGAATTGGAAATCGACCCTACGCGTGCAAGTTTTAGGCTCTCTAGGTGCAAGCACGCGTGTGTGTCTTCCAATCGATTCTTCAATGTGAACAGCGTTCGGTCAGACTTTCTCTTCAGCTATAAAATTTAAATGGTTAAGAACGAAATTTTATTGTCGCTTTTCCTTGCCTTGCTATAATGGCTGTGCGACTTACTAGAGAGCAACGAGTAGCTGCTGTGAAATTTTTCTACTTGTCTAATGAAAATGCTGCCGAAGCAAGCAGACGACTCAGTCAAGAATTTAACATTCCTCCTGTGCAAGGTCGCAACATCAGATCCATCGTCAATAAATTTGAACTTACTGGTTCTGTGGCATCGTTCAGGAAGGCCCATCTCTGCCACCTCAGACGAAAAACACGATCAACTGCTTGCAAGTCTTCAACGCAGCCCTCAGAAGTCCACTAGGAGATTATCTTTAGAGTTAGGAATATGTCAAAAAAGTGTCGTGAACTTACTAAGAAAGAACGGATTCCGACCATACAAGCCCCGATTGGTTCACACCCTCTATGACGGAGTTGCAGACAGACGCCTTCAGTATGCTGAAGGTTTCCTCACCCTTTTACGACAGGACGAATCTCTTCTCGACCGGATATGGTGGTCCGATGAGGCCACTTTTAAACTAAATGGCCATATCAACAAGCACAATTGTGTGTATTGGGCGACAGACAATCCTTATATGACGATTGAGCAGGAGGTAAATCTGCCAGGAGTAACTGTTTGGGCATCCATATCTTCCCGAGGAATTATCGGACCATTCTTCTTTGACCATGCTGTGAATGGAAGTAACTACCTGGACATGTTAAAAGAACAATTCCATCCTTTAGTGCAAGATCAACAATTTTACTTCCAACAGGATGGCGCCCCAGCGCACTATGCTACACATGTTCGTGATTGGTTGGACAACAACTTCACAGGACAATGGATAGGACGACGAGGCCCTATTGAATTCCCAGCCAGATCACCTGATTTAACTCCCATGGATTTTTTCATGTGGGGAGTTTTAAAAGATCTCGTTTATTCAAGGAGGCCTCGTACACTACCTGAACTTCGAGGTATCATTACCAACCAGATGAGAACAATTAGTATTGAAATGTGCGAGAAAGTGTGCCGAAGTGTTGTTACTCGACTGGAACTGTGTATCGAGCACAACGGCGAACAGTTTGAACACTTTTAGCAGACAATCTTTTCATCTTTCTGAAAATAAATTTTATTAAAATAGACCTTCTTACTTTGCACTCAAAAATTTTATGATTTCACCGGGGATATGCGATAAAAGATAAGAGAGACATCAGTATTTGCATATTAAATCAGGTAGCTGAAATCGGGCTTTACTTTTTACTCACCGGTTTGGCCGCTTCAGTCGTTTATCATTTACAATATTAGGTAGAAATTTGCAGTATTGTAGAAATTAGGTAGTATTGTTAATTATAAACAGCTGAAGAGGCCAGACTGACGGAATAATTGTTTTGTTCTATCACACTACTATCAATCATATTCTTAATTACGTTACAGGCGCGTCAATTTGCTTTATAATTTGTCTTATCTGACTTCATAATGTGACAAACGCGTATTATATTTTTGATAGAAATAAGAAGACAAGCTTAATATTTCGACGTATAATTTTCTCTTCTTATTTCCATCAAAAATTATGACAAGAAAGTTATTTATCAGAGTAAACTGATACATATTGTCAAGTAATATGTTCGCATTTGTAATGAAAGACCAAGTAATTGATGCATACGTGTATTTGTGATAAAGTACATATTTAAAATGCGTAAACATGACATGTAACCTACATCGCTGTGCTTGCCGAAGATTTTGATGTGAACTCAGACCATGCAAGGGGGAATTCAATACAATTGATCCTGAAAAATAGTCAAAACTGCGGATCGCATAATCGCCGTATGCTTATTTCTGAACCGCCTTTTAACCTCGTCCCCACGGGGGAGTTGTCTTCCATGCCGGACTTTCTAAACTACCAAAAAACGAAAAAAGGTGTTTCTTCATTCCTTTTGCCAAATAAAACTATCTGGACTGTATGCTTCAGAACAAATAATGAACATGAATTCCATCATATGATTATTTCTTCTAATAAAAAACTACCTCACTCATGAACAGTAGCATGTCACAATCTCTGCATTTTTTCAGATGCTTTCTCTCTTGATACATATTCGCAATACTTTCAACGAGTTGTATTAGAATAAGAAAGCTTGATTACTAGAGTTTCTAAAAACTTATATAATTTATTGGTGGACTGAACTTGAATTTGAATTTCAAGAGGGTTTTCATGATGCACGTGTACTAGAAGTTCTTGTTGTTTCCGCAGAAGCCATATATGATAACTGTGTGACTTCCTTTTTTATCGATCATCACCACTTGTGACCGCTATTTCCATCCGCTTTCTTTCCTTTACGTAGACTACGTATTTCCTGATCAAAATTCCCATCACTATTTCATCAATTATCACAATTATTATCAATTTTGAATCATGTTGATCTATTCCATCACAAATGCAAATATTCCTGAGGTACGAGTTTTGTCGATATTTTATTTATCATGCCTTTTAATTGAAGTATGAGACAGGATGATGCGTTAAGCCAGTCATCCATAAGGTTTAGCAGGTCAATCTGTCAGTTATTATCTAAAGAGCCCCTGCTCCACCAATATCTGACTTACTTTGTTTTCCAATTAATTTTCGCAGATAGCAGTCATGCCGATTGCTCCATAATTGCTAAGCAGATGCAGAAAATGCTGCAATTCTCATATATTTCAATATAGAAGTTTAACTCCCTCATGTACTTTCTAAGGTCTTTCTCTATGAAGTCATCGCGTTAGTGATAAGATGTTTTTTAACACTAGATTAGATATCTAATCTAGTCACAAGATTTGCCAATCTAATAAAATTGATTTGTAAAGCAATGGCTAAAGGAGTTGATCCGCTAGCCTTCTTTTGTGTTCCTCATCATTTCGTTGACTTTTCAATATTTTTCATCCCAGATTTGATCGCTGCATGAACTGTTTCAGTCCTAAATCAGCAGTCTTCAACAGATGATAGATCGGACGTTGTTGTATTAATACAGGCAAAATAAATATCAACAAACTGCCCTATTATGTCTCAACTAAATGCAAATCATGTGTTTGATATACATTGAGGTGCGTTTACACAAGAAATTTATTGCTGCCACCTAACTTGCACGTGTAAACGCTACTACTGAATCTGTTCATGTTTATGTGTTGGATGCCATGATATTGGAGGAGTCTTGGCACATTTTCCATTTTTGAATTTGCGGTTTGTTTGAATGCACATCTACGAAATATTGTGAAGCGCATCGAGATCCGTGGATCGGTTTGGTCCGAATTGAAGTATTGCTCAGCATTGTATGAAAATCAGTGCGAAACACAATTGCCCCTTGTTCTTGACAATCGCACTTTCTATTTGCACAGTTCTTCACATTGTAAGAAGTGATTCAGACTTTTAAAACTCAAATTATTTGAAATTTTTGAGAAAGAAAACTTTTCCAATTTGGGTAATGATTCCTCTGAAGAATGATGCCAGCTGGTTAATTAAGCTAACGATTCCTTTTCGAACACTATCAGATGCATGATAAGAGGAGATTATCTTTCACTCAGTAGCCTTCTAGTATACACTTATTGTGAAATGGTTCTCCATTTTCCATAACTGCAGTAATATACAGCTATCAATAGATGCCAATGAAGCATTCATTAACAAATCCCTGCATGATAAAATGACAATATGAAATGAATGTAGCTCAATTTGATTTGCAATTGTTATATAGAAAGCGAATTCATAGCAGTGGACGTAAAAGTCAGTGTAGGAGTGGTGTTTAAAGGCTGACTTTTTTACGCTTTTACATGGTTGGGAAGCGGATTCTATTTGAGAGAGAATCTAAGTCAGATGCGAATCTTTTTCAGGCTTTTATCTTCGGATGTCAAAAATTCACAATTTGAATACCGGCATAGCCATTATCATTACCTCAGATAAAGCGAAATCAAGAACTAGCAATTTTAGGAGCCACATTCACCGATCGCCTAAAAATGGACACTCACATCAACTATCAAAATAAGAAATGCAAGCGAAGTCTGTGCGCCATCAAAATCATTTAGAACCGCGTTGCGAAGCCTCAGTCAGTCCACCAAGTTTACAACTCTCTTGTCCTCAATCGTGCGCGACACCAAGTTGGTGGGGCTTCGCAAACCAAAATGACAAGAGACTCCTTACGAGTTACGTAAATAGAAGTGCAAGAAGAAGAAGAAGAAGAAGAAGAAGTATCAATAGAAGTAAATTCAAGTACTGCAAGACGATCAACATTCAAGACACTATTGCAAAAATTGAAAACCGCCTGTTCAAGAAGGTTACTGCCAACGAAGCACATCCACTATACAAGTTCCTTCCCTCCTAAGAAAAACCACTACCGGAATCTAAGAAGAAGACCGAATTCATTACAAAGAACAGTGAACAACAACGACATCAGAAGGAACTTTTTCAACCGAATACTTCACGCTAACTTCACCATTTGACATTTCCGTCTTCAGTCTACCACTTATTTAATCTGACTGACTTACTAAGTAACTTACATAATTGTTTTTCTTCATCAATTGTAATCCGTCATGTGTTTGTCATATCGGAATAAAGCTTTTTATTATTATTATTGTTATCATAGCTTGATGCATTTTTACACATTCAATATATATGTGACATGATGTAACCTATTTCAATGAGTGTGTGTGCTAGATAGCCTTGGAGTAAATGTTTGAGTTGCATCATTATGCTGATGCGATATACACTTTATATTGGTAAGCAGTTTTGTGCAGTTTAGCATAGGTAAGCAGGTTGAACAGTACCACAAAAATGCAGTTTTATAAATATTCAAAAGCACCGACAACATTTATTGATATTTGCAGTTGTTTGGCCATGTTTGGAATGTGAAACATCGGTGAAATTGAAAATAAAATTTTATCAAGTCGGGGCATTAGAAGGCTAAGTATGCCATGCGCTCTCATTCGAGTTTGATAATGAATGCGCTAATTATATTCAAGACATACACGTAGATTCAAGGTTAATATGTTAAAAGATATCCATTATATATGTCATGTGTTTTGGACATAAAATTGGTTATTTTTTTGCCTGCGGAGCTACCAGAAACAGAAATACCAGAGATTAGACAAATGACCTGAAGGAATTTAACGAATAAAAGGTCAGAAATGCAGTTAGTAAGTGATAAGTTGCCCTTATCAATGATTTGACTATTGAGCTTCAAACTCACTGACCTTCGCAGTTAGATCCTCACTCACACAGCAGTTATCTGCTGGCTGGCGGCCAACATTGTGGAACTGACGGACGCATCCATACGTCTCGTAGGATGACTGAGTTTGAGAATAGTCAAAATGAAGCGGTCAATCAAGTCAGACGACAAGTTTGTCAACATTAATTTGAATTTTATACAGGATTGTTGTCATATTGAAACTTGCCGTTATCTCAGGAGAGAAAAGAAATTAGCGTTGGTCATATTTTTTCCTAAAGAACGAAATTAATTTGTGAAGAAGTGATAGTTTTGCTTTAGCTCTATTTTCTGTGAAATATAAAAAGAACATGATGTATCTTGTTTCTCTGAATTTGCTATAATTATATCCAGCGTTTCTGACATACTTATTCTGACTGGTATTGTCAAGTAAATAAATTACATGAAAGAATTAAGTCGGAAAAGCTCGAGATCTAAGGTTGGATACAATTTACTGAAGTTAACAGAAGTTAGACCAGGCCTGTCCGTCCTACATTTTAGAAACAACAATCTATTTGCTCATTTTGAAATTTATATATGCATGCATTTATAAATGCCAGTGTATACTTGTAAACATGCGTAATTGCTTGGTTCTCGATAATACATATATTTGAAAACGAAGCTTCCAATGAAGAAATTTGAATGCAATAAACTGCGAGTATTTATTAGTTTAGTGACATCGTTGGTTTGGTCAGTTTTAAGATGTGCTACCAGAATTGCCCACATCAAATCAATGTTTAGATGGACACTTTCTTATTTCTCTTCAATACTAGGTCAACTGCTTACACAAAATATAACATTCAAAATTTTTCACTATTACTTGCAGCTTTGTTAAACGTATAGCGCAATCTGTCCTCCCTGTTTTTCTTTTTCACAACGGATTTAACTTAAAATAACGTCCACATTGCGTTAAGTCATACAGACAAGGTCTCCGCGTACCCCATGAAATGTTAGGGTCCCCTAAACCTCCCTTGAAACTTAACAGCTGTCCCTTAAAACCCTGTAAACACTTCGTATGTCGCTAAATTTCAGTTTACCCTTACAATCACTTAAAGTCATGGGGTACGCAGTGTTGTCACTTGTTGCGTAAATTGCACAGTGCTTATTTTTTACAATCTGCGAAAAAAACTGCGTAATTTCCTTCCTCATTGGAAATAATGTGTAAACATAAAGAAAATCATAAGTCAGAATTTCCAATAATGTTCTGTCTCGCTTCAAATTCATTCCTCCACCATAGAATAGGAAAAAGAACTCGAGAACAGGAAGAGTATTCCAAAGGGAAATGAAGGTTACAAAAGGGGAAATTTTAGAGGGAATCGACAGTCCACTGTCCACTATCAGCTGAGAAAGCTGAGCTTAAAGGTGTACTCCGGTCAATTTTGTAAGTTGGTCCGTGTCGATACGAGAGCGTCAGATAAGTTGATTTAGCGCCGTCGATTGGCAACTCGAAGCTCAGTTCTCTGCGTGTCGAACAATTCATTCTCGGTGATGACGTCAGCAATGATACGGTTACAATAAGAGACGGCAGCCATACACATCGGCATTGAGATCTCAGCGGCCTCAGTTAAGTCGTGCTTGCTCTGAACATTTTTCCGATAGCGACAAAACATAAAACAGGAAGTACACTTTGTTCAAAAGGGTTTTGTAAAGCAAAACAACCGCAGTATTTCTTAGAAGATGGAGCGTTTCCGATGTTGAATCAGGAGCGAAAAGGGCTGGGTGTAAATCTTCCATTGAGAAAGAGTAGCGCATTAGAAAAATTGCATGCCATAAATTAATAATAATTGAACATGCACGTTTTTGTGCAATCTCAGATACTAGCATGAAAGCTGATAGTTGGGTTCCGTCGTTTTGTTAAAAATAATTGCGTTTTAATAGTTTTGAATACTTGAAAATAAAAAATAATGCAAAGTGCATGCGAGGCCTTTCGACCGGCTCTCTTTCAGGCATTACACCCGTGTGAAACAGATACACAAGCATTTGAATTGTTGACACTATAGAAATGATGAATCATTGATATGTTTAAACAAAGATAAGAAATCATTAAAATCAAAATAGTTAAAGTTAGCCACCAAAGTAAAGCTAAAGACAGAATGTTTTCTTTTTGAACGCACAAATTTGGCCGGAGGCGTTTGATATACAGTGCCTCGGCAATACGCAGACGTAACAGACTACTGCGCCCCACATGAAATAATACACTAAAAGCCGTTTCTGAAGATTTAAACTTTTGCGCAAATACATGACGTGTGATAGAGCTGGACGGAGGATGTTTGGCAGGTGGTGGAGTCTTGCCTAAACGCAGCCATTTTGGCAAGTGCTCGTTTACCCTTTCTTGAAGATGCCGACTTGTTCTGCCGATGTATTTGCATCCGCAAACACACACAAAAGAATCGATAACGTTTGACTGGGCAATAACAGGAAGGCGATCTTTCAAAGGGGCCACGGGAACTTAACGCACGGAGAAAACTACTTGCGCACAACGGCTGGAAAAACAGAAAAAATACTTCTAACAGCTCTGCAGAAAAAACTGGCTCCACTGTCTCCAATAAACGGCACTTTGGTCGAAAGGCCTCGCATACACTTTGCGTTGTTTTTTATTTTCAAGTTATGCAAGGGTAGAAAAACTTTTTATAGTTTTGAATACGTCAAACAGCGTTGCTCTAACGAAACCAATACGGAAGTTTGTATAAATAGCCTATTCTACAAAAACGATTTTGATGATGATAATGATGACTAGGTCATCAGCATGAAAAGTAGATTAAGTTTTCTGGACTTGTGTTTCACGGCATAATAAGGCTACTTTAAATATCTGAGCGCTTCAATGAACAATGTCACTCCATGCATCAACTTGGATCTTCAAACTTGAGCGGTGTGATTATTTAAGAAATGGCGGACTCTTTCTTCCCCAAAGTGCATGCTCCCCCGTACCGCAAAAATATGCACAGCAAACTAGCACTTAATGTTCCCAATAAAGATAATGCTTCAAAAAAATGTCTTTCGATATCTAATGATTTTTAGAGGAATAATATTGTGAGGGTGTTGTCCATTTCGGCATGAATATGAAACGCCCATCGCAACTACTTTTTATTCAATAGTTGTTTGATGCGACGTCTATCATGTGCAATAAGAAAGAGCAGACGCAGAAATGACATTAATGTTTTATTGCAACCAAAAATCCCCTAAATTTTATTACAACCCTATGGTCTCCCCAAAAAGCGCTTAGAATTTGCCTTCTGCCGACAATCATTTTACCTGCGAATAAGAAGCATTGGAAGTGATGCATTCATCATTAAACATTACGTCAGTGATTTCATTTATCCATCGTTCAAATTATACATTTATTTATCATTTGAGCTTTCAACATTGAGAGTTATTTGCCTATTAATGCCGTTTTGTTGTGAATTTCAAATTTTGACCTGACTTCAGTTTATCTGTAAATGAAAATACGAAAACTTCCACAGCATGTCTATGGTAATATCTCAATTTAGTTTTATGTCACTCGAGCTTCTTATATTCAACTATACTAACAACTGAATAATTTACTCATAATCCCAAAATGTTTAGCAGAAAATGATCTACTGAAATGAAATTGGAAAAATATTTTCGATACAAACTCTAGCCTTCCAGCTTTATTCAGATCACGAGATGCCACGAAAATTGAGTGAGAAGTGATCGATCGTGATTTGTTAGTTTTCAGATCTAATCTGCGGTCTAAAACAAGTACAGCTTGCTATACTATCAAATTAGAACAAACGCAACCAAAATAACAGCGTCATCGTAGGAGCAAAAGTATTGTTCGAATGAAAAACTG
The DNA here is from genome assembly GCA_907163375.1 of Prostheceraeus crozeri. Lineage (NCBI taxonomy): Eukaryota > Metazoa > Platyhelminthes > Polycladida > Euryleptidae > Prostheceraeus > Prostheceraeus crozeri. Next base: position 166,628 of record CAJQUW010006650.1, read on the forward strand.
TTTAGAAAGATGAAAGAATACTGCCAATGCAGCCATATCAGGGTGTTTAGCGCGGGAAAAATCAGGGAAAACCGTGAAAAATCAGGGAATTTTGAAAGTGGGAGTAGTAAAGATTAAATGCATTTATAAACGATAACAACATTAACAAAATTGCTTACTGTATAAACAGAGAAAATGCAGAATTCCACATTTACCATGTTTTTGATAAAAACATCGCTTTTTATATCGTTTGAAGATTTCATTAATAAGTGGAAAGTCGCAAGAAAAGTGTGGTCAAGTACTTAGGCCTATAATTTTACTTTAAAATATTGTGAACCTGTTTTACTAATTTTCTGTAATTTTTACTGTTTTCAGACAGGGAAGTCAGTTGCTTCCATGTGGTTTCTTAGTTTACTGCTACGCGTTTCTCCGAAACAGCGTCCTGGTCCAAATCTACTCTGCTGGTTGAGGAAAGCTGCTTTGAAAATGTCCAGACGGACTGTGTATACTCAGTCGAGATAATCTGGATCCCTGACATTAGGACGGGGGCTTCGTTTTCTCATCCAGCTCACGATGTTGATGTGAGTTTGATCAGGTTGATCGGTCTTCGCCCTGTCTCAATGGACGAGTTGCCTCTGGAGATTTTTCAGTAAGTTCAGTACTCTCACGCCTTGCGCGGTCATCTGCAAACTACAATTCATGGTCTATAAAGACTCATACGGCACGGTCTGAAATCTGAAATGCCACTTGACGCATGTAAATGCATTGCGGACAAATGGATATTCACGGTAGGTATTGGAATGAAGACAGAACGATGACAAGATACCTGACTAAATTTCTTGGACATGCTACTGCGTCTGAGTTACGCGAAGTTCTTGATGGAGCGCTCGATGGCTTTGAAAATCGAAACTCCTGCAGGTGGCAATGGATGGTCCAAATGTCAATATCGCTATACATCGTCTGTTTGAAGAATCTCGTGAACATGATACACAAAGTTTGGACATAGGAAGTCGCCCCTACACAGTACACATCATCGACAGTGCTCTGCGAACTCGAGACAAATACATTGAGGTGATGAAATTCCTGATAAGTTGTTGGAAAGTTTTTAAAGATCTGCCGTCTCATTGATCGGATTATCGACATTTCACAATGATGAAGGATCCACAAGCACCACCTAACTATTGTGTTACTCAGAGGGTTGAGAACGTAGCAAAGAGTTGACGTGCATTGCGAAAATGATCATCAAACAATTGCCAAACTAGTGAGCATATGTCGAAAATATCAAGGAGCAACCTGACTCGTCGTCCTACAAGAACATGAAGGAAATGCTGATTGATCCTCTGCTCAAGGTCAAATTGTGTCTTTTCGTCAAACCAAGGAATTTGAGGTTTTCTTGAAGAAATTTCAGTGCGACAGGTCCATTGTTCCATTCCTGTTTGTGGCCGTCCTAGAGAACATAGCTAATTCGCTGTCGAAGCTGCTTATTAACCAATGTGCTTTGAAAACCTGTCAACAGTTCAAAAACTGAAGCTTCCTATGACTGTAGAAAATTTCGTAGAACTGAAATCAATTAACATCGACTTAGCAGCGTAATCAGCCTTAAGATCGGCAGGCTGAACAAAGAACTTAAAGAATTTTTAGAACATAAGAAGAGAGTCATGAGATCTTGAATGCAATTTTGATGCCTAAGTATCAAATATCCATTGTTCAAGAGGGTCATCTTGCTTGGATCTGTTGATTATGGCCTCAGATTCCAAACGGAAGTTAATGTCATTAAATAAGACTTTGGATGAACGGGTTGGTTCACTGGATTCGAAGCAGATCGCATCAAAAATCAGTTCATGCTTCTGACATCAAATTATTCCATGAAGTCTTCCTTGCAGATGTTCGACCAAAAGAGACAGACTTTATGACTACTTACTCCATTGCTTTCAAAAGGGCGATTCCTCTCCTGAGCTTGAACAGTCCGTGGTTCTCGGTGAATAAAGACACAATCGTAGAAGCTCAAAAAGAAAAAGAAAAAAATTGTTGCTCGAAGAATATCGGTAGTCAAAATCATACCCGCGCTTTGTATGACGGGGATGCTCGTAATTTTGGCGTACCCAAGAAACTGATTTTGTCCTCTCGAAATTCCGCTGCGCGATATCGAGATGCTAGAAAGGAAGATGCACGATTCCAAGAGGTCAAGACAGGCATTGTGAATGAAAAGAAGAGGGAGGCGTCAGAAATTAAAGATGGAGAATATGAAGGAACTTTTGTTGTAGACTGATGGCATTGACCAAGATATCCACTCTATGATGAAAAAGGTTTTCGCTTTTGTTTTCGTCTTCACATTACGTTTTACATTTTTTATGAACATCAGCTATGTTTCAATCTTTTTTGCAATGATCTTGTCCGTAAACACTCTATTGGTTTTCATGCATTTATTTTTGTTGAACAGTTTTTGTAATATTTTGTTACTTCCCAAAACATAGGTGACATGCATATCTGTAGATAATAATCTGTAGATACTTTTTGAGATGCCGATTTGAATATGAATTCCAGATGGCATGAATCATAGTAGAGAACCCACATTGCGCATACATAGTGGTTTTTTTGGTATGTTGATACCTGCACATGTTATCCAACCACAGAAGATACTTATCCGATCGCATATGAAGATATGCGCCACTAACTTTTAAACTTGGAATCCAAAAATGATCAGTTAGCGAAAAAATTTGCGTATTTCGGATTTTGTAAACTGTACTAACATTTTTCTGTTAATGGATGAGATGAAAAATACTATCATAATATTATAATGCTTTTGGTAATATCGGCAATCAAATTGTCATGATAAATATATAATGTCAAATAAGCATTAATAGATAAAAGGAATAAGTGAAAATATACGTGTATATAGAGGGAGGGAGTCTATCGGTAAAAGCGCATTCAACTGAAGTTTTGTTATGTGAAGTTGAAATGGATTGTTGTTGTGTACAACTGTTTTCAGTGCTATTTACGTTAACATAATGAATGAAATGTACATGGAATTTTTCAAAAGAGACCGGCAAAAATCAGGGAAATTGATAATCCGAAAGCGTTATACACCCTGCATACTCTTCAGAAATTGTTTGGGAATGTTTTTGAATATTGGATACAAATCCCTGTTCTGTTGACTTTACTGGATTTCCTGTTTTTGTATAACTGAAACCGCGAACATAGCTGTGAAATAGATTGGCACGAGATTTTCAAGAATTTGGTTCACTTTCACCGAATCTCTAAATATTCCATGATCAGAGCACATTATTTTTAAAACAATCATGCAGTTTTCTATATCATTCTGTAACTTAACTCCACCATGCGGTTTATCTGCGAAATTTTGACAATTTCTACATTTTGTATTTGTTTATTTACAATTTCTGTATTTAATCATAGCTCAGAATTACAAAAACAACCACATTTCCTAATGTTTTAAGAATATATATACGGTATAAGAATTATACCGTTTTTTGAACATAATATATCGGCCACTGCAACGCGCTTATGACAATTTGCGAGCGTGTTTTTAAATGCGCTTGTTAATATTTGTGATTTAGTTTCATTCAAAATATTTAGATAAGGAATTATTTCTAAATTCTGTTGTTTTACTGCATGGCGTTTCATCGATATTATTTGAAATAACGCAATGCACGTGCTCTGTAGAATATTTCATGTTGCTAAGTAAAATCTCTATTCTTTTCTAAACTTTGTACCTGTAGTTTAGTTATCTTCATACAATCTTGCTCAATTATCGTTTATCATCAAAATTTTAAATACTCGAGAAATTCAGAAAAAAGGGAAATTCACGAACCTAATTAGGTAACTGCTCATCATTGAATGATATTCCCATAGAGAATCAACAACTGAGGAATTAAAAAGCTATACTGTTTGTGACAATTTATTTGTGATAAGTGGTCAGTTTGATGATCATATTCACCCTTTCTCACTTAACCCTTGTTGTACTTGTCTATCAGATGAAAAAAGTCTTCTAGTAGCGAGCAAACTCTATAAAATATATGTAGAATTGAATTTCAAACTAATCTTAGGTAGGTAAACTATTACTCTACACGATTTATTGGAGAAGAACTTGGTTGCAACTAGAAATTGAGAAAGATCTAATGAGCTATGAAGGAATCATGAAGAACCGAACGATAATTGAGCAAGATTGTATGAAGATAACTAAACTACAGGTAGAAAGTTTAGAACATGAAATAGCTACATGAAATATTCTACAGAGCACGTGCATTGCGTTATTTTAAAAAATATCGATGAAACGCCATGTAGTAAAACAACAGAATTTAGAAATAATTCTTTATCTAAATATTTTGAATGAAACTAAATCACAAATAAAACGCGCACAATTTCCTATTTTGTTTTCAAACTAAGAACTACAGGTTTTTCCAAAATAATCGAGTTCTGACCGACTAAAAGTTTTGAAAAGAATTGACGAGTTCATGCAAAAAGCGCAAATTTTTGCAAATAATCAGCTTTTCGAGTTGCTAAGGTCACATCGATTTGGCAGCTCGAAAAGGGCCGTTGATTTCAATGTATGGATAACTCGACCCTCTTGCTTCATGCTGCAGTAGACTGCCACTTGAATCGAATGAAACATAGATATTTTATTTGCTCAATGATAGTAATCTTGTAGCAGTGATATGCAAACCTCTGATGACGCAATATAGAAGCCATGAAATCTCGTGCTGTTCTGATAAATTTGCGTCAATTATTGTGAATGAGAATTGTGACTTCAGAGTTTGTTCAATTCACTTCATATTGCGTTTTATTGAAATTCTGCGCAGTTTGACTTTTATGAGAAGCATCAAGACGTGACTGACGTGACCAACCTGTTCATCTCTGACCTGCAACTGTTGATAGAAATTCGTGGTCGAACATCGCTCACAACAGACAGTTATGAATATTTTATTTTATTGCTGATCGTCATACGTGCTTTGTGTTTTGATGTGTTAGCATCTCGACAGTTACGCCTTTCGTCGCCCTAGTCCATAGCTCGTCACAGTCAGAGAGTAATTACTGGACGGACTATGTGATTGGGGCTGGCAATGGCTTGAACGACATTCCTCCATTCGTCTGCTGAGGTGAAGACATCTCCGCGTCTATGCCACTGTTACCTCTCCTTCTGCAGGCATTTCGTGGCATCGTCTACGTCCATTCCTACTGGCAACCTCATCCAGAGATTCGACATTACGTCTCTGGTCAGCAACACAAATGGCACATGCAGCCGCGTTGGCGCCATTGTTACCAAGCGTGGTGAAGAGTACGATCGGGTGCGCTTCTATCACACGCGCCTTAGCCGTCGGTGCACCGCCTCTGCTATGCGGAACATTTACACGGGACCTTTGCGAAAGGGATCAAGGGGAGGATTTCATTATGGATCTCATGAGAATTCTACAGGTGTGACACATGGAAGCTGGTCATTTACCAACATCAAATGTATTTCCTAACTGCTCAATGATTCTTCCGTTCAAGCAACCTTATGTAATGCTTGTGATATCATCCTTTCTGACAATTTGATTGTAGGAAAGATGCAGAAAATGAATATCTATTTCGGCTTTATAATACTTCAGATTATATATTCAAAAACTTCCGATTGTATCAATCGGACCTACGTACTGCACTTTTCCACCTAGTCCCTAAATAGAGAGTCTCATGCTGAGGGAACTACTGAGTCAATTGTGTATTTCTGTAGGTTTTGTACCTTTGCTCTCTAACGAAAATTTATTTCATCTTTCTCAGCCATGAAAAAAAACGAACAACCCCCAACTTGCTGAGGTTACAATATTACTGAAGTAGCGTAGTTGAACTGAATTCAGTTATTGCAATGAAGTTCCTGCTTGTTGCTGATTAAACTGGAAATTCAGTTGATAGAAGACTGACTTCGTAAAGCTCATCATTAGTCGATCAGTCAAATGAGATACACTGAATTTGGGTTGATGTATAGGTGCACTCAGTAATTTGAGTGCAATTAGATTCAAATCAGAGAAAGTTAATTCTTGGCACGTTCTTGATGGAATGCAGAACTCTCGGCGACATTCAATCCTATGTCCGATCTAGGTGTAATCAGCTAATCTACATTTCCGATTTCAATTGACTACGGTCTAAGCAGCTTATCATTCTTGTGCTGTGTAACGACGTGTGCATGTACTGTTCGAGGACTACTGTTGGTACCTAATGCACCTACTGTCCTGATACCTTTTCTGAAGGGCCTGGCTGTGTGAAGATGAGCTACGAGTAACAATGAACGTTGCAATGAATTCTTTTAAAATTTTTGCATGGAGAAAGCTTGCAAATTTGATTGATAAATTCATAACTGTTCATAAATAACACCGCTTGAATGGCTTAATTTCTTGAAGATGATGACAACTAGAGTCAGTCTTTTTCGTTTTTCCGTAAATTTACTAATCGATTTTCGAAATGGTCTGACGAAATAATGTTGGATATTGGTTGCAGTAGTTGCACAGCGTCGTATAAGATAACAAATGAGCAGAAGAAATCGTTCAGTTTTCATTAATTTGATTACTTAATGAAAGACTTAATAAATCTCATCAACCGATTTCAGATATTGATGGCTTACAGAGACATGCGTTTTCCGAGGCTAGCAGAACTTTGCCGGCAGCGGAAATCGCGGAATTCTACTAATTAAAGCGGAAAGTGCGGAATTCGAGCATCTATAGCGGATATTGCGGAATTTTGGGTTTCAATTTATGCTATTTGATTAAAATTTGTCGAAATGTGGTCCAATCCTGTTGCGGCCGCCGGGCAAGTGACGATAAATAGATGACATGCTGATTTCTGCTCAACACGTGTTTCTGTATTTACTGTTGATCCAATCTATTGCGTCACAATTCAATCTCAACTCGGTGGGAATAGCAGGCCTAGGATTTGACCAACCTGTTGAAGCACTTAGGAGACAGCATGATGTTACAATCTTCGGTGGTGTGCTCAACAATTTCATTAAAATATTTTCATTTTGCCGCATCCGGGCATGTGACCGAGAAGAATTGACGAGAAATTGATGGGAGTTTCTAGTATTGGTGGAAAGTAGGAGACTTAAGATGTTATGACTTCATTCTATCATACATGTGTTTCCCTAAACTGTTCACACGAACTTATATCCGTTTGATAAATGTTCTCTCCTGGGGAAGATTACTATTTTGTCCTAACACACAATCATGCATTAAAAGATTAATTAGTTTTACAGAACCATAACAATCAGTTTGTGGATTATAAGGAACAATGGGCAGTTTAGATTAATTGATTTTTAATTGGTTTTACAGGTGAAGACAAAAAGCCATTTTAAATTTAATAAAAAATCTATTGGAATATCAGATAAGTCCATCATGCATCATGCATTGTAGTAAAACAAGAAGCAGTTTTTTGTTTTAGTTACCCAGAGATGAACATCACTTACACCGAACAAACGTGTAGCAGGTGACAGCTGCTGACCTCGAAAGTCAAATAAATATTCTCATATCAGCTACATGAAAAAGTGACATCAGATCAATGACGAACTGCGATTGGTCAATTCAGCGATTTCAATTTAGTTGCTTTTAGAATTTACAAAGCGCGGAATTTTACTTTTCGAGCCGCGGAATTAAAGTTTTTCGCGGCGGAAAACGCATGCCTCATTCACCAGTTTTTGTCATTTCACCAGTCGACTCACTTTGATATTTCTGCTGTATCTGAAATTCCCACAAGAATGTTAAGCCATACAATATGCAATGTTTCTACTTTTTGATTTTTCAACTCGGATTTTTATCTTATAGACTAATATACGAGCCTGTCTTATTAGCAACACGAAATATCATCGCATACCTATATGCTTTTTTAATCTAGAAACTCATTTATGATTGTAATTCCTTATTTCTAAATACTATATCTAGAGGAATGAAAATTAAAAAGATGCCGATGTGTTCTATGATATACTAGTAGAAAACACTAGTTGGTCAACGACAATTAATATAAAGGAGATGTACGACAGAAATGTTAAACATGGAAATGCTTCTACAAAAATTAAAATGTTCATTTAAGGACCGTTTAGATAGCGTGCCACCTGACAATCATCGATACACTGAGAGCTCCTGTTAATGGGAGGTCAGATGGCTCACTTTATTGATTGTTTTCGCAGACTCGTTAACCACTGATGAAGTCTTGCGATAACCAAAATATTTCTCATTCTGCAGGCAAGCCCACACTTTGAAAATGTGATTGATCTCGTCCGATATCTACAAGGAGTTGGAGAAAGCTTCTTGCACAATGATTACTCCAAGGGTATAGTCCATCTTCGTCACTTGCTGAAATACAAACGGGTACGTGACCTCTTTCATGCTTTCGATAATTTTAGAAAATGACTGGCAACTGTTATCATTCTCTGTTATAGGGCAAACGTTCTCTCAGGTCTGTCAACGCAACAGTGAACCCTTACATTTTTCGGTCTAAATACGATGATAATGTGTAGCTGGGCTGTCATCATAATTCTGATTCTCTTTAAAGGTACACTGAATATTTGAAAATTCACGACAGTTTCTTGGAAAACAAAATTAAAAACAAACAAGTAAACAAAGTAAACAACAAAAACAAAGTAAAATAGGAAGAGGAGTTTGAATGTTCTCATTCAAATATCAGTCTGTCTTAAGTGAAGATATTTAAAATGATCGAGAGCATCCATGAGCATATTCATCAGCAATTGAAGTAATGGTAAATTACCATTCAGTAACTTCATTCGGTAAAAGTATTTGGTTATGCAGTCCATAAATCAACATGAACTAAATCAGGAGTCATAAAGATTGTAGAGTGCCAGTTCGCCTAGGCATTGAATAGAAACATGTCCTCAAACTTGAACAATTTGAGCTTGAAAATCTTCCTATATAAATCAGGCGTGCTTCAACTGATCTTGAGGAAGAAATTGCATCCGATAATTATGCATATGTACTTTCTGTATTCCCATAATCGTCCAAATTCTGTAGAATTTTGTTGAGAACTATCAAATCTTAAACGGGCATTCATGCACAGAATGAAGCACATTGTATGCATATTTATCAAATTTCATTGATTACAGTGATAGATTAGGTATCTGATCCCTACACTGCTTCGGATAAATCATGAAAAATGAAAATGATATAAAAGCAACACATTTCGATATGTTGAGCTCCTAGCAATGGTCAAACTGTCATTAAACATTTAATATCCCATTACTTTGACCATATTCTGTGCATGTACTAGTTGTGCTTGTAAGCCATAACATCCAAAAACGAAAAGTATAACTCCAATTTCTGCAGCCTCCACTTATTAGTTGTGGGATTTTAGGGTTTGGCGGAGCAAAAGTCAGTAAAATCGATCATTCAAATCCATCGAAATGCTAACTTGATTGGATTCATGATTATTTTCTTCTTTAGTGTTTCTTAATGTTAGCATGATGAAGTGTCCCTTTTAGGTAGCTATTTATAGGTGTGTGCATTTGAGCAATGTGGTGTTAGTCCTAAACCTGCCCATGCTCTGATTGAAAATTTAAAATCGTCAAATTTGACGATTCAAAAGTCTCCTCAATGGTTGTTTGCCTTGCCAAGCTGAGTGAATCTACTGAGAAGCTACTTGTGAGTGCAAGAAAGAGATTGATAAGATTTTCATTTCCATTTTTCGATGTCCATAATGCAATAGATGATCACAATATGGTTCATCGTCCTTGTAAAATACTGCACTAATGTTGAAAATCGAGAAGCTTTGTTGAAAGTGATGATCACAGAAACTGTCTTCAAAAGGTGGCAAAATTCAGAACTTCGAAAAATGTACTTTTGATAAAAACGTCATAAATGTAACGTTCCACCGTGGAAAGTTAGAAAATACGCAGAGACCAAAAGTCACGATAGCTAATTTCGAGCGGAGCAGCTTTGAGAGGACCAGAGCAAAAATGAAAATTGGGCGGGATCCTCCTCTCTCCTCCTCCCCCTCCCCTGGTATGAATATCAAATGTTCTGAGATGCTTTACCGGTCATTACCCATAACATTTTGTTCGAAAGATGTACATGCAAAACCGTGTAGAAACTCATTAAAAATTATTTTGGACTAGCAAATTCCGCCATTTTCGTTCCATCTTTCTTAATATATTGTTTAGTCACATAACTACATATGCATGTAGACAGACCTATGAAAAATCATAATTCAATTGGATAGTAATGTGTGTTGCTTTTAGTGTTTGTGTGTCTGATGTTTGAGGATATTTCAAGCATTCGAAGGTATTGATATCAATCACGAATTCAGATTAATAAGTATTTTAATAATGCTCATTAACATGTATATATTCGCAATTCCATATATTCGTATGAATACATCATGATCACATCAATGAATCAGGCCATAGATTTTCAGAGATATGTAACAAAGATGTCCATGAAATGAAAAGTTTTGGCATAGAAGTGTAACTCATCAACGACATTTAGCTAAAAGTGATGGTAAAAAAGTAATGTTAAATATCTAATGTTAAACGGTTTCCATTCATTCAATGCTAAAATCTATGTCAATGGATTGACATAGAAAATGATATAAATTTTTTATTGCATTGACTTGATACAGACATATTCAACAACATCAAATGAAAAGAGTTTATGATCATGGTGAATCGTCAGACTAAATGATTTTCTGAGGGCATATTCAGTTGCATATGTGAAAAACAGCTTTCAACCGAAGAAGTGTGTGTTAAGCTGCATATTTCAAGACAGAGACTTCCTGGCGTTAGCAAAGAGAATTTGGTATTAAGAAATAATAAGAAATATTAAGAAATGCACAAGCTTTCTTTTTGTCAAATGCCTTCTCGTGATTTTCAGTTTCTGTTGTTCGTTATTGTTAACAGTGTTGCTCTGCGCTGTGAGACACAGGTGCAGCGCACTACAACTGTACTGAATGATTTTTTAAAAAATGGTCTTCTATCAGGACGGAAAAGAATCACGACATTTCTAAGTAACCGACGTCTAATCAAACTGGCTGGAATTCTCAGATCATCGTCTGCAAGAGAGCTTCTGTGTATGTGAAGGCAAAAGGTTTCAGTGTGGATTATATATCGACGCTTGCGTAATTTCATCTTTCAAGATGATAATGCACCAGCTCACACAGCGAGAACAGTGTGAAATCACTGCCCTGGCCCTCCCGCAGCCAATATTTGAATCCCATAGAGCATGTCTGGAATTTCCTCAGTAGGATCGATTGCCGCTCCACTCCCGTAGAAACAATAAAAGAGTTGAAACAGTGGCTCCTAGCAACATAGCAATTGATGCCACAATTTTTAAATGAATCATTGATAAAGAGTATGAATGATCGCATCTCAGCAGTGATCGCAGCTCGTGGAGCTGTCACGCGATACTGGTTACCTATTTGACTAATATATTTTTGACTAGGCTGTAATACTCGTAAGACAGGAAAAGAGGGGTGACGTATATTTCACAAGTGAATATACCCGCATGTAGCATTAATTTTGCTAAAAAGTGTATTTCCACGAAGTCATTTTACGTAAGCGTTGTCTCAGAAACTTGGGGAACCTGGTAGCGGAAAGCCAGACTTGCATGCGCAGTTACTGTATCATCTACATTTGCACATGAATTGGCCCATCTTCTTTTGCTTTTATAGAAAGGTATAGTACGATTAATTCAAACTAAGGTTAATGACTTCTACCACAGGTGAAATCCTCGTCACTGATATTTTGATAGAACTCAAATGGATATTCACGTGATTGGGATCCCGTAAATTTTCGCAAATATCAATACGAAAGAAATGTCAAAGTTAGCTCGTGTTTTTGGGAAGTATGACTCAATTGTAAGAGAAGCAAAACAGTTACGGCTGTTAGTACTTAATAATAAACTGATTGTAAAGTAACTTTCAGTGATCAAGTTGCGAATCATCCAAGTCTACGTCGTTCACTCTATGACAGTCCTAATCTTTCAGATTGTTTCGTGATCCGTTTCCGTGATTGAAATTTGTAGGACGTTTCCAGGATAGAATTTCATTTTCGGGGATCCCTGTAGCAAGTTAGCGAAATTTCGACGGGCTTTCATCACTTTAAACACACTACTGGCAAATCGCCTAAGTTAGTGCGCTTGCAATAATTAAATGCTGCTTTTTCAAACGCAATGTAATTAGAATAAGTAAACATTGAGTTGCATCCTCATTTGAAAAATGGAAACAGACCTGAATACGGCCATTTCATCCAATCATTTAATTATCAAAAAAATGATCCACTGAATTCTTTTCGAATGTGCTAATTGCGTATTTCAAATAGTGATTCTGTCAAAAAAAAATAAGAGATCAATTTGCGTCAAAGTAATGTTTTCTGCTTAACTACCGAATGTTGCGTTGAACAGTTCCAGGGACGTTATTTTCATCATGAGGATTGTTCATACATATTCGGTTGAATATAATTTTGTTAATCACTTCTCATGAAGGAAATTGAATTTCCGTTTTTCTTTTGTATTGCTTATTATTTGACCACCAGAGATTTTTAAACCAGAGTTTCAGGTCAACAAATTTCTCTAGCAGTAGTTAACGTAGTTCAAAATTATGTTGTTTAGATGTGCAGACATGTGAGCTGGTGGGTTTGCGGATAAGGATAAACGTTATTCATCTAAATCCCCATTTCTGATCATCCTTAAGGTGATGGAATGAATCATCCCCGAACCATCGTCAGCTAGTCTAAATATTTGACTGATGTTCTTGATGCTATGGTGAGTTTGCTTTTTGATTCAGGGCGATGCCATCGCTTCGCAAATGATTCGACAAACTCGTGCCAACCGAGAAGAACATTTGTTATCAACTGCTCATTCCTTCCTGCTGGGAGGAAATCTTCGTCGTCACTGTGAGGTTCTTTTCCGCGCTGGATATTGGGATCGTGCTCTTGCCATGGCACCGGGTGTCAGCCTCAATTTTTGGCGTCAGCTGGCGGACAAGTATGCCATCATGCTAAGCAAACGAGTTCCTGCAGCCGGAACCAACTTCAGTCTTGTCTGTGGACGCGTGGAGAGAGCTGTTCGTGACCTACATCTTAACGGGCAGCGACAAGAAGCGCTATGCGCTGCGCAGGTAATCATTTTTATTCATAGCTTGATAGTGAACATCATTCAAGCGGTTAATTAGATGATGAATATTCGTGATCGCTGAGAATGTCCACGTTTAATGTACGGTATTTCATGTTTTCGTGGCGACATTTTGTTTCGCTGCATCTATCATCGACCTATGATTTAAGAGATATAATCTCAATCGGCACTATTTTATTTGGAAGATCAAATGAAATATTATTGTCCTTGCTGTCTAACATACATGAATGTATTTAGTTTCTGGCAAATAAATAAGAGTACAACAAAAATCAGTTTTCATTGCCTTCAACAAATATTATACATAAAAATATTATGCATAACGTCAATTTCAAAACATTATGTAGATGCTTTACAGTATTTTCGAACATGAAATACAAATCAAAGTTTCACACTTTATCGCATTTTCTTCTACAGGGACTGTCAGAAGGTTGCTTTAGAGAGGCAGATGACAATGAGTTTGTTGATAACATCGTAGAAGGCGGAAGATGGCGTGGCGATTCTCGAAGCAGCGAACTTGGAGAAGAATTAGCAGCTGAGGTTTGCGCGGATGAAGCGGAGAAGTTCTTGATCAGTGGTTCTCCGTTACAGGCCTCTTGCTGCCACTTGGCGATGGATGATGTTGAGGTAAGCATTCAAGATTGCTTTTTACTTATTTTTAAATTACAAAAAATGGGCGATGTACATTCTTGTTCATCTGTGTTATACATTATATCGAGTGTTCTGAAGGTCGCGCAAAACTTCAATAGGCGCACTTAAATTTCATTTATACGTGCAACTTTTTATAAAGTGCAACTCAAATCGGGCATTATCATACGGCATCTTCAATTTTTTAATTGTATTATGTTATGACGTTCATAAAATGCATATACTAATAATATGAACCTCCTTTATTCTAGTTCAAAAGGTCTATGACAATTTACTTAATGTGAATGCCTAAGTAGGTGAGCGACCGCTGTTGCTGTCCATGAGCAATTTTCTGCATTTTGAACCGATTGATGTGTGCTCTTCTCGGGATGAGATTCTTTTTTATCTAACATCTTGTACCTTCCGTCGTCTGACGCATTTTCCTCAATGCGTTGCTCTGGAGATACTTTTTACTTTCTTGAGCCTCTCATGTCAGTGCCAAGTCCGCTTCAAGCGCATGCCTCCTGTGTGCCTACAAGATTGCTTAAGATTGCCAGTGAAATATGGCTTTTCAGCAATCTTAATCGTAGTTCAGCAGAACTTTGCGAAGTCATGGAAGCAGACATCCATCCTCGAAAATGTGTGCTTAAAATATCGGATGTTCAGCTCTTCAATGTTTTTTCCGGCTGCGATCACAGGAGAAAACTGCGTTAACATGCTTCGCTATCACAGCCCACAAATCAGAAGAAGTTGGATTAAAAGGTCGTTTGGATACCACTATCTTCCGTCGCACGATCATTCCTTTATCACATGTCATTTAATTAGAGTGTTGCTGGAAGATATCCTGACTAGTGGCCATTTCGCTCACCAAATCTAAAACAGTCAATTTGGACCGCAGGTGTGTTGTAAAGGCCGGGGTTACCACTGCTACACCGCTAACAGACACCGAGTTGCTGCAGAGGATCACGATTGATTGAAAACATAAATCTTATGAATTGATTGAGACCTCTAATTTTGCCTTTGAAGTTAAAGTTGGTGCTGCACTGTTGAGGATGAGCAATAGAGCAACCTTTCGCAAATTGCTTTCAATATGTTTGTTTGTTTCATTAATCATGAGCCTATTTACTGATTTAAATTTCATTTTATATTTTGCACTCGCTAAAAGCACCAGCTTTCTCACTACCTAAAAGTGGAAACTGTGTATCGCATGTGACAAGATCAGTGATTCCCAAAAAGTTCCTCAATTTAAGTTATAGTTTGCAAAGGATCGCTTGTTTAAATAATCAAGTTGAAATGAGAGACGATCTCTGTTTGAGACACCCGGTGCATCGCCCCAGATTTGCAACAAATAACGTACAGGGTGATTCAAAAAAAGTATTTTTTTGAAACGTACAACTTCTGATCTTATATTGCGCTTTATGTGACACACTATGTACCAGGGATGCGGAGCCGGAGTCGGAGTCCCGGAGTCCTTTAATTTTTGCTGGAGTCGGAATCCTATCAAATGATAGGACTACGGACTCTGGCCTATAACTAGACCCGAAATATAATACAAACAAATTATTTATCCTTGTGCATAGATGTCACTGTCTTGATGTCAACTTTCTCCGTCAAACAAAAGTACAGAGACACTGCTGTATGCAAAGCTTGCAATAGTTGAGGTAATAAACCGTGAGAAAAGGATTGTCTTTTCACTCGGTGACTTAGTAGAGAAGACAAGCCTTCCTAGCCTCGATCACACATACGCACCAAAGGTCACATCAGAGACAAAAATGAGATACTAGTTTGTTTGAGAACATTACCTCTTCACCCTCACGTTAATAGTGTGTGATGGCTTCTCCAAACCGCATATTAAAATCGAATGGGGATTTCCTGCCTGGAAGAGACTGGAGAAAAACCGTGTGAAGCACACATCAGGATGGGAGGAGCCGAGTCGTATGCTTCCAACTTAAAGCGACATTTGATAAACTTTCATCGAAAATGATTGATAATTGATGCAGCAATGATCACTAAAGACATGTTTAGGTATGCCTATAACGATCTCTGATGTAGGTTACCAGTTTTTCAAAAACCTATGCTATATATACTTGCCATACCCGGAGGCGGAGTCCTATCAAAATGATAGGACTCCGCATCCCTGCTATGTACCATAAGAATGGTCAGGGTATGCTGTTACTAAATGTGACTGTGAATTTTTCGGATGCGTTTATTATAAGTAGTATATGATTAGCAGTATGACATTTAATTTTTCTCAAAAATATCAAGAAAAAGAAACTAAAATTATTCTAAAAGTCGTCTGCATGCATTATGCAAATCGGGTGGAATATAGTTGCACGGACCCGACCATCTGTTTCAGTTAAATGACAGCGTTATCCTGTTCAATGTGGCAACCATCGCTGTGATGCTGGCAGACAGAAAAATGACGACGAGAACTTAGCATCACTTTTGCGAGGAGAACATCAGTGCTGTTAATAATCGAATTATCTCTTTGAGATCATTGGTATTTCATGGTTTCGTAGTGTAAACTAGCTGCTTAAGATAATCCCACACAAAGAAGTCGAGAGGAGTTAAGTCGGGTATCTGTGGAGTCAACCCACTGCACAGCGACGAGCGATTTACCTCATAGGAAAATGTCCGTCCAGCCAAATCTGCACAGCTAGGGAAAAGTGTGGTGGTGCACCATCCAAAAAGATAGACTGATAAGCTTTTGTGCGAAAACATAGTCAATAAAGAAAGCTCACTTGAATAAACCAGGAATCCTCTAAGTTATCCTAACTTGGTCAGAAGATAGTCCACGGCATCTCCAGGGAAGAAAGATTGATAAGTGACGCTGTCGGGAAAGAAAAATGGACCAATTAGGCCACATGACCAGTGACCACATTACCAAACATACGACAACCCTCACAGAGTGTAGAGGTTTCTCGTGATACTCAAAGGGCTCTTCCGTTTCCAAGATGCAACAGTTCTGCTTATCGACTTTCCTATGAAGGTGAAAGATGGCTTCGTCACTGAAGAAGAAGTTCTTCAGGAACTGGGGATCGTTTTGGATCATTTCAAGACCTCACTCACAAAATTCTGATCATTTATCCAGGTCATCAGATGACAGATTCTGGTTATAACGCATAGAAGGCTTTTGTAGAGAACACATTAGAACGCATTTGTAGGCTTTAAAGCCGGACCTATCAAGAATACGACAAACAGCCGATTAACTTAAATTCATCTCGGCACTCGCTCGACGAATTGATTTCTTCGGAGATTTCCTGACCGCTGCTTCTTTGTTTTTTGTCCGAGCATTTAGTTCATGGCCTGCCAGAACCAGCATTGCGATGTAGCACATTTCCGTACACGTGCAAAGTTTCTTGTGCCTTAAGAGTATGGATGCTCTTTGTTGAGCTCTCGCGAATGTCGAGGAAAACGGGTACTAAATCAACGACTAATATCCACAAAGCACCTACACTCATCGTGACAGATGGCAGTCTAAACGCGCTGTTCAATCGTGTGCAATATTCTCAATGATTCTTCGAACAACTTTTCATTATTCAAACCCGGCATGTAGAAATTCAGTAATAGAAATCGAACAATAATCACATAACTATTCAAATCGAACAATATTAACATTTTACCGCTATCGTAAAAATCTCCGTTGAAATGGCAAGGAAGGAAATTGAATTTCAGAGCCGAACGATATTTGAAATATATGATTGTTGCATATCATATAAAACCGCAAGATCTGATGTACTGATGTACGTCTGTCTGCTCATGCGGATATTATCAGTACCTGTCAGCTTTTCATGAAGTCCAGCAACAGCGACGCTGGATATCAAGTCAGAAATCTGCTATCAGCATAGAACATTCCAAATGGCAATACTGAGCTAGCCATGTCCATACTTGCAGTCCGACTGAAAGTCCATTACCTTGCAAGTCGATCGATTTGTGACTTGGTCGTTTCATAATAGAGAGTCGCTATGAGCATCTATTCTTAGATCTCCGAAGCGCACATATTCAACGAGCGTGATTCTCTCTTCTAAGCAAGACATTTGTGAAGCAGCGTCTTCAATGAATTGGAACTATATTCACTGATCTTCAAGGCATCTCCTGCATGTCATCAACACACTCAGCAGCATGTCTGATGACGTTTCATGTGTTTCCACTATTTTCATGCTCAATCCTGTGTATCCCCATTCCCCATATTTTTGTGTTTAGTTGTCGGCACATTTATCAAGATTAACCCTAGATTGGCAAGCTGATTGACAAGACGTTCATATCGTCAAGACTCGTGAGCATTTCATGGTTGACTGAGTTTTGGCATCGATGACTTAACTGTGATCGTGGTTTCACTCCTTACCATTGCACACAGTTCAACAGAATCCTACACTACTGTTGAAGAGTAAATAGTAGAAGATAGTATCTTCATTTTCAGTTGTGACATATTACCCAAGAATGGGAAAAGGATGCATGGTACTTTGTGCCTTCATATTCTGCGAGCATTATGAAGTTGATTTTCTTCGGATAGATATCTGATCGCAATCTTGATGAGTCTTATTCATGATAAGAGACGTATTTTTACCTTTTTAAGATTCTAAATTTATTCATTCATATGATATCGATTAAGATGAATTTCACGATATAACTTAGATTTCTTCATATTTCTCTTCATTCAGATTCACCAGAAGAACCAGAAGATAATCGTGGTACTTGCTAATTATGCCAAGCAGGGTCGTCGCGTCCATTGGGGCAATCAGGGCAGTATCCCGAATGCATTTTTAGATAATTTCCTCAACATATTTTAATCAAGTATTATACGGGGCTGCGCGTCAGTGACCAAACGTTACTTCTTATTAAGTCTTTATTTCATGTTTCCATCTTAGCCTTCTTTGTATGCATAATTGTCGGTGGCTTTATCTATCTTCCTCTCTCAGGGGCAGTCACTCGAGTGTCGCCGAGATTGCACCGATTGGCCAAAATCTAACACGAGTCACACATGATCAGAGTAATGGCTCGTTGATGTCATCGACAACTCAGCCAATCTATCAATGTACCGTTTCCGCGCGTCAGAACAGCTCGGCGACGCCTTTCAGCTCGTTGCGGCAACCCACAGAGAAGCAGTCCATCTCTGTGATTCAACCCGGGCGAAGGCAAGGAATTCTTTACGAGTGACACTTACATTATACACACTGACCGGCTAATCACGGCGAGTCTGACAAACGCGTAGCTTATAGTTTACACATACATGCCTTCACAAGGGGGTCCTGGTTGAACGTTCATGGGTCCATTAGGTTCAGATTCCGACCCCCTTTTGGACTATTCACTTGGTGGCGCTTGTGAGTCGTGCTCCCCGGATACTACCATTCAATATTGGCCGGTAGTAACTAATTCAACCGCAGCCGAGTGCTGGGCGGCTGTAAAAAACCTGGTTCACCCCAGAGTCTGGGGAGGGTAGTGGGACCCTGATGGAGGAAATGCCATCAAAACATCTTCGGCAACCACAAAATTTGGCGAGGCAGACGTCAATAGCTGGTGAAGCACTCTGTCTAGATCGGTGAATCAACACTTAACCCAATCTCCAACCTGTCTTTGCCAAGCGTGGAGTCTGTAAATCCGGCAAAACTGCAACATGACTGACAAAAGAAACAATTCACGGCCATCAGTCCCCAGCAGCTCAACCACCCAAGATCAGCTGGGATCCGTCGGCAGTTGTGTAGAGGGTGCGAAGAATCACTGGGCTAGGATCAGCAACGAAATCACATTACAGCTGACTACATTCAACGTCAGATCAATCTGTTCAGATGATAAGATTTATGAAATAGAACACGAACTCGAATCTGCAAAGATGGTATGGGACATCATCGGCCTAAGCGAAACGAAACGTAGAAATTGTTAAGATAGGCTCTCTTCTCTGTCATTCAGACAGAACTCTGTACGGCTACCAAGGTGAGGATTCCTGATTAAGAACAACTGGATTTCAAAAGTCGAGAATTTCGTGGCAAGCCTACACATAGCAAGCCTAACAATAAAGCTGAATAAACGATGCAAAATCAAGATCATACAGGGGTACGCACCAACATCGGCTTCAACAGAGGAAGAAGTAGAAGATTTTTACAACGACCTGGACGAAGTCATGAACACAAGAGAGCACTTCAAGTTTGTTATTGGTGACTTCAACGCGAAGATCGGTATCAGTGACGATCTAAGAGAACTTGTCACAGGACCCAGCGGTCTGGGTCAACGCAACCATCGAGGTACTCTATTGGTCGAATGGGCAACATCACATAACCTCCACATAGCAAACAGTTTCTTCCAGAAAAAGCAAACTCGTCGATTGAATGGTTAGCTCCAAATGCACGAAAAAAGAATGAGATTGATTACATCTTAACAGACCTCAACAGAACGGTGCAAGGTATATCTTTCGTCAATTGCATCAATCCCGGTACTGACCATAGGCTGGTCCGCGCGAAGATACGACTCAGCATCAAAGCTGAACGAAAACGCCTGTGGAAAGCAACCAGCAACGAAGATGTCTCCATGATGACCTAGTCACTAATTCAACGTAGCAAAGTGCGTCAAGGCAACAAAGTTAAAAAAAAAACAAGCTAATGACTAGTTAATTTTCAATAGGTACAAAATGTGATTTAAAAGAAAATTTTTACATCCTAAAATGTCTAAAAATTTTAAAAATACTTACTAGAAGGACAAACAACGCTTCTCCTCTCCTCATGTGTAATGAATTGGCGAGTAAGTCGTTCTGTTCAAAATTGTGTTTATCACTTATATATTGAAAAGATCCTACTTAACAGTCTGCCCATTCAGATTATAAGAGGACAGGTCTGTTTCCAATCAAAATACCAGATCTAGCAAGCACGGCGGGATTACGCTATCTAAAATCTACCAGGTGTGTAAGAGAATTGATATTAGGTCCTTAAGCTAAAACGTGAAATAGAATTCTACAAAATATGCATACAAGTTATTTGACTATTTTTTAATGAGGTCATCAACATGAACTTGGTCAGGACGATCGCGTTTCGACCGCTTAATCCTGGACGCTCAAACCCGACCAAGCACGGTCCTGTACATTTAAGATGAACAGCCTCAAAAATTAAATTTATATCAGAGAAAGATTAGCATCTCTCTCAAAAAAAAGATAGAGTCACTATTGACTGAAATGTACCTCAGGCATTTGGAAGAAGGACAGAGTCCAGACAGATAGATAGTAAGACAGATAGTAAGACAGAGGAATTCGAAATAAGGCTTGAAAAGAAATTCTCGAGTCTAAACCCCAATGTCATGGAAAACATCGACATCGGAGTAGAAATAATTGCTAAATCTTTAAAAGAAACAGC
Organism: Prostheceraeus crozeri; assembly: GCA_907163375.1. Taxonomy (NCBI): domain Eukaryota; kingdom Metazoa; phylum Platyhelminthes; order Polycladida; family Euryleptidae; genus Prostheceraeus; species Prostheceraeus crozeri. The sequence continues at coordinate 187,680 of CAJQUW010006650.1, forward strand.
CAAAGAATTTAATCTCCAGCTAAGATTTTCATCAACCCCACCCAAGATATCCGAAGACACAAAAAGGCTGATAACAAAACGACGTGATATTTCAAGGCAAAATAATGCTAATATTATCGAACGAGCAGATCTGAACAAAGCTATAAAAAAAGGCTGTAAGACACGATAAGTAATGCAGAAAGGAACAGATCTTGAAAGAGACCATTAATAATAACCGTAACCTTAAAGCAGTCAAACGCGTTCTATCTGAAGGGACACACGTAATGAACTCATTGAGAGACCGCAACGGTGATTTTCTTTACAGTACGGAGAAGATTCTAGAGAGAATAAAGGAATTCTACTCAGAGCTTTACTCTGGTGGACCGCCGCCACAATCAGAAGTAACTTACGTGGAATTGGAAAACGATGCACTGGAAGTCACACAGAACGAAATTGAAAATGCCCTAAACAGCAGTGATTGCACTGGGTCAAGATTATCCGGGATCCGGCGAGTCTGTGTGTAAATATCCGGATCCGGGATCCGGTATGAGATCCGCTTGCGGAAAATCCTATTTAACGATTGAAGTTATAAAAAGTTATAGAACCTCAAACTATTTTTTCTCGTTACTCACTTAGAGTTGGTAGTGCATGTGGGCAGCTAAGAATGCGAATATAAATCTGAATAGAAATGTATTATCCATTGATATTGAATGACCATCTATTAAGGTTACAGAAAAGATGAAGTAACTTTTTCATACTTTGTTCATCCTAATTTTCATGTTACCGTTGTAAGCTTGTAACCACTGTACCCACTTTACTAATCCACACTAAGGAATGAATGGAAATCCATGAATTTCAAAGCTAACAACATGAAGTAAGATCCATAATGATTCTCCAGACGTATGGTATTGGTCCAACTACCTTGCTATATACTTACAATGAACAATAGCTGTAATTATCAATAAGTTTATAATAGTTGGATATACGCTTATTAGTTAAAAAAGCACAAATAAAAGCCAGTCTTTTCTTTCACTTAGTTAAATACACGTGCTTATCGCTATTGAAATTGGTCTGGATTAATCTATTTTCTGATTAACAATCATGGCAAATATATACTTAATTAAAACAGAAATTCAATTTTAGTTATCATGTCTTAAGAAAGAGTACACATTTATCAATGCTTAGCCTCAGATTGTATTACCGTTATTTTAAATACTTGTAATCATCTATTGATATTTAGTAATGATATTTCGCAAAAATGGTGTAATAACAACTGAGAACCAGAGTGGCAACTACAGTTGGCGATAGCAAAATCCTAGGATTTCAATATCACTTCATTAGTATGCATTATGAAGCGCATAATTTAAAATTAATCTCAGAAACCAGACCATTCAATATTTCATGATAATGAATGCGAATTACATGCAATTTTATCACTTTTGATTATAGGATCCGGAATCCGCCCGGGTACCCGGGTCTAGGATCCTGATGCTTGAAAAAACCCGGGTATTTGCAATCCCCGCTAAACAGTTTGAAAATCGATAAGGCCCCTGGACCAGATTCCGTTAAACCTGTGATACTAAAACTAGGTGGACTCCTTTTGTCTGAAGCAAAAACGAATGCCAAAGAGCTGGAAAGATGCAAGGATGATGCTCCTCTACAAAAAAGGCGACCGCTACGAAATCAGTAATTATAGACTTATCTGTCTGTTCTCAGCTGTTTATGAGCTCTTCGCTAGAGTCCTACTCAACAGAGTACACAACGGACTGGATGAACAACAACCGGTGGAACAAGATGGCTTCCGCACGGGCTTCTCTACCATCGATCGCCTGCATGCCATAAACCAGCTTAAAGAGAAAACACATGAATTTCAGATACCGATATGTCTCGCCTTCATTGACTATGAAAAGGCTTTTGATTCTGTCGAGACCAAAAGTATACTTGATTCGCTGAACGCCCAGGGCGTGGAACCCGGCTATGTTGAACTCCTGCTTGATATGCAACAAGGAAGCACAGTGCAAGTATTACTGCTTAAAAGAAAGGCAGCACATCCAAATAGCAAGAGATGTTAACAAGGAGATCTCATCTCACCGATACTATTTAATGTAGTCCTCGAAGAAGTATTTAAAAGTCTGGACTGGTCCCAAAAAGGTATCAACGTAGATGGCAAACACTTGAATCATCTACGCTTCTCTGACGATATCGTGTTGATCGCATCAACACATGATCAATGATCTAAATAAGAAAAGTAGGATGAAGATGAAGTAGGACTGCGTATTAACCACCAAAGACTAAAGTCATGGCGGGGAATCCAGTTAGCATAAGCCTGGGTAGTCAAACAGTCCAACAAGTCGATCAATATACATACTTTGGCCAGTGTTTAAATATAAAAGATCCGACTCAAATCGAGGAAGTCAAGAGACGAATTCTAGCAGGATGGGCTACATATGGACGCTGCAGAGAAATACTCGTTGGTAACTTCTCGATCTCACAAAAGTGTCAAGTTTTCAACCAGTGTATTCTTCCTGCCCTGACCTACGGCTCTGAAACGTGGACATTTCACAAAGGAATAATGGACAGAATGCAAGCAACCCAAAGAAAAATGGAGAGACGAATGCTCGGCATTTCCAATCTAGAACGACGAAGGAACACTGAAGTAAGATCAATAAGTAAAGTGAATGATGTGGCTGAGCAAATAAGGATACAGGAATGGAGATGGGCTGGCCATGCTAGTCGCTACCGTGACGACAGGTGGTCTAAAACATTGACTGAGTGTAACCCTCGAGGACAAAGGCGTGGTGTTGGATGCCCGAGAAGAAGATGGAGGCGCGACAGGGACAACTTCTACGGCTGCGTCAACTGGGGTGCTGCGCAGAATCGACGCTGGTGGAAGTCATGGGGCAAGGCTTTTTCCCGAACCGATGGGGTAAACGCAGGCTGCCCTTAAGTAAGTAAGTAAGGCCTCACTTCTTCATTCTTTCATGATGAAAACATCAAAGTGACTTCTAGACTAGAACCGGGTACTTTACATATATGCTGCATGCTATGAGGTATGCCGATGCCAAGACTGATTTTAGCCCCGGAGACGTTTTGAGGCACGCTACGCCACTGATGCTAAGTAGGATCTAACTTTCAGTACGATTAACTCCCTCTAAAAGCGAGTTTTAATACCCATATAGACTCATTTAATCGTTTTGGATTGCTCTTCATCTTTCCACTAACAAGCGCTAGGAATTTCCAATATCAGTCAATTAGTTTATTCATTTCAATTATGCACTATTATTTCATCGAAATCATAATTGTGTGATGGCAACTTTCGTTTCGTTTATCATCATCATCCATTTATGTGCCATACCTTGCTCTCTACACGAACGCAGACAGGTTGATGTCTAAATAGACATGTAGACGGGTTCAGTTTTTGTGTCACATTGCTTTAATCAATTAAGTGTTCCTTCGAAATTTAGGTGGCGATTCGTTTTGAAAACAAACAAATAAATACATACGAGCAAATCACATTAATCTCCAAAACAAAGAAGTTGAAGAAAAGATGCACGAGTTTAAAATGCAGAATTCATAAATTCAGATGACTCGAGTGCAGGCACTAAGTTTGACAGGTTGTTGGTGACCACAGTGAAATTGGTTTTTTCTATTCAAAAGATTTTCATATCTTTATGAATAGATTTTTTCTATTGATAACTCTATTTTTAGACTAAAAAGGTGACGGAAATCCAGATTACTAAAAAAGTCATCATAGGCATTACTCGATGCAGCTGTCTGTCGATAGCGCGGTGAAACGAGAACTGAGATGTCCGCTATTCACGAACTTTTCATAAAGACATTGAGACTTATAATTCGGCCATAAAAATACTGATCCTATTGAAATTGACTCTTTCATACTCACTCCTATTCAACTCACTGGAGTTTAGCATATATGAATTGATGCTATTTACAAGTAAGGATAGCGCGGTGGTCGGCAACCTGCGAACCATGAATCCTTCTGATGTGGCCCGCCGCGGCTCCTATTCAAAATTGCCGTCATGCGCCATATGCGACGTCTGCAGTAGTTTTTGTGGAACTGATCGCTTGTTTTCGTCCTTTTCCACGTTGAGCGGGTCAAGCGGTTGTTGCTGGATGGCGAGCCTCCACTCCTGCTGATCGTACTCCATTGCTGGACTCAGGTCCAGAACTTGAACATCATCGGAAACGACTTGTGACCATGTTTTCCCTGTTGTTTTTCTCTGTCTTCTGCCTTCGACCTCAAGCTGAAAGGATATCCTCATCCAGTTATCTTATGTTCGCATAATGTCGCTACACCACTGCAGCCGTCCTCTTCGCAGAACTTCCGTGTTCATCGATCAGCAACACATCACATACTCTTACAACAATGTACGTACATGTATTTTCTGTTCCTTCCATCCTCATGAGCTGATAGCCTTTTGCGGCTCATTCCCATACATCTCCGCCTTGCGGACCTATAAAAGAAAACACGTATAACCTTCCATTTTCAAATTGGAACTTTTGATGTTAGGAAAAGTTTGTGTTTCATCCGCCATCCACAACCTAATATGTTGCTTAGTACTTTATATTGAACGTCATCCATGTTTATAATATAATGAATTAAAATTATTAATTATTAAAACCAATTTATGAATTCTCTAGTAGCAGAATCGCAAAGGGGCTTTGTTTTGTGATTTGTTGTCGGACGTCGCAATAAAGATTCATTTTGCAGTAATAAAACTACTGCTGGGGACGTATGCCCCGCCAGCACGTATAACTTGAACCAGTGGCCCGCAGGCTGGTTAAAGTTGCCAACCCCTGATATAGTAGATCCGTCCACCATTAATAAAATCATTTAAGATTTACAATTGTCTAGCTTCAATACAGGGACTCATCAAGAACACTATAAGTTATCCATTTTCCTTTTTTATGTCAAAAGACTATCAAATTTCATTTCAGGGTGCGATCTCTAAATTATTGCGTGGAAATGAGCCTGTCTTGGCTGCGTGGCTTGCTCAGAAATTCAACAAAACTTCACTCATGGACTATGCCTTGCAAAGTCTTCTTCGACGCTGCGATAAAATGGTTGCTAAGTGAGTTAGATCATCTGTGAAGCGAGATTGAAATCTTTTCCTAAATTTTTTGTGTAACAGAATGTTTGAACGCAGCCATTTATCCGCAAATTTAGTGTAGATGAGGACTCCAGATCGCTTGGGTGAAGGAGCAGTCTCTTTCTAGAAAGGAAAGGGCTGGGCATCTCATTGACTAAAAAAAGAGAGTTTCCTCAATGTTAAAATTACAGTTTTGCCAACTGTCCCGACTTTTCCTAGATGTCAGTTTTTGATCTTCTTGACTTGGTTTATCTTTTCAATTTTCGAAGCACTCTGCGCGCCGAACTTTACTATTGAACTTTACTATTGTCATCGCTTTTTAGTGGAAAGCTATTTACTACTATATTCTGTTGCACAGTGAAAATGCGAAACACTAACTAGTGATACTCATAGAGTAGCCATGGTTGGTTTGATTTATCAAAGAAAGGACAGGCACATTCCCATTTTGATTGCAAAAAAGGCCGATGCTTTTACAAAAGCAAAATCACTTCCTGGAACATGAATGTATGCCGATTAGAATGAAAGGTGCAGTGATAGGAGGTAATGAATACAAATCCTCGCATATTGATTCGAAAATCGAGACATGGATAAAAGACATTGAATATGTTACTGATATAGCTTCTGAAGATCCACAAGCTGCTTTTTCAGCATGCACAAAAGGTCTCTGTCACAGGAGGACCTTTATGCAACAAACAGTTGATAACATTAGCAATAACTTTCAGAGGTTGGAAGAAGTTATACGTCAGAAATTCATCCCTTCAGAAATGCAGGTATGGAGGTCTGGGAATTGCTGATCCTTATATAACTTCAAAACGCGAGTGTAAAGTGAAAATTAAAAAGAATGTTTGACAATTGTAATTTATGACCAGGAAAACAGGCTACTTGTAGATCAACTTGACGGAACGGAAATAAGAGGTGTATTGCACTTGTGAAAAGGGAAGAAGAAACTTTTTCAATGAATAATACATGACTATCATGAATCTTGATGCCGATGAGATGAAGAAGGCATTGACTTTTGCGAAAGAAAAAGGCTCAAGTTCATGGCTAACATCATTGCCCATAGAAACATTGAGATATTCTCTAAACAAAACGCAATTCCAAGATGCGATCAAATTGCGCTACAGCTGGACGGTTACCTTTCGACAAATTGTGTTTGTGGTGAGAGAAATGATTTAAATCATACTCTTAGCTGCAAAATTGGTGGTTTTGTCAATCTTCGGCACAATTTTATTTTTGACACTGAGTCTTTTTTTGAGTGAAATCTGTGAAGCTGTCACATCGAGCCTAAATTAATTATTACCAATTGAATCATATGACTTCATCAAAGGTGGCAATACTGACGACCAGGCGAGATTAGATATTACTGCAAGAGGGAGAATGGGACGTCATTTATTTTATGCAAGAATGACAAATCCTCCCTGCAACATTGTATAAAGAATACAAGAATGAAAAGAAGTGGCAGTAAGAAGAGAGAATTGGAAGTAGAGAAAGGGACATTCACGTCTCTCGCATATTCTACAAATGATTGATCAGGTCCTTTGATCAAATGAAGAGAGGCATGAAGGTATCAAGGTTCGGTACTGTTATCTCGGAGAATTTTATTTGATTCGCTTTATGAGATGCACAACTCGTAGACTGGAATGACATCAGTTGCGGATCTTAAAAGAGTTGCAGGATGAGGGCTATACACGTATTAATCTGTTCAATTACTATCATCTTTGAAGAAGCTTCAAATTTTACTTTTCTCAACAGTTTAACTTGTTTGATTAAAGAGTTCAAGCACCCAAACATCTGATCTAGTCGGGTGTGATTTCATCATTGTTCGGGCATATTTGCAACCTAACATCATGACCAAGTGAATTCTTCGATTTAAACGGATATCTGACCTATATTGTACAGTATTAAAATGCGAAAATTACTGAATCAGGAACAATGTCACAGTTGTTAAATTTTGTAAAGTTACATCGTCGACGATTACCGAAATAGTAATGTCATTTTGAATGATCAAATTTGTCTTTATCTTTGGAATATCTGATCGGTAATAAGTATATAAGTTAGCTTTTGCATCTTAATATTTCGGCAAAATTTGGATGGAATGCTTTTTATAGTATCTCATTACTTATCAATTATACTCATTGATTTTTCATTTGTATTCATAGAGCTCTATTCATTTGAATTATTCTTCGAATTATTTCCACACGCAAATGTACCACGTTTTAGATGACCGATGTGGACTTTTTAGCTGTTGTTGCTGAAACATTTCTATAGACCAAAAGCTTGCTCACTTCGTACTGTCAAACTATTGCTTGGTTTGATATAGTAAATATTCCATATTCAGTGATAGCAATGATAAGTTAGTTGCAACCCCATGTTCTTCCGATTTCCAGAAACTTCAACTTATGGGGCATTAAAGCCCGATACAGATGGATAATTATTCGTATTATAACCCGAATCCATATCTATTCTTCGTGAGCTTTAATGGCAATCTGTCGGGCTTTAATGTCTAATGTAATGCAATGGAAATCTCATTTAATGCCCGCTACAATAGATAGTTACAGGGCATTATTACTTTTTCGACCATTAAAGCCCGCTAACATCACGGATATCTAAACATATGAGGGTTATAATAGTTATTTACGCAACTAGTGCAAAATATCCATCTTTATTGCTTTCTTCCAGGTCAACATATCTATGCACGAGCCCGAAGGGCGATGGCATAGAATGTTGATCGAGGAGAAAGCAAAAGATGGATATCTTTGCACGAGTTGTGTAGGTAATCTTATTTTTCACCGATATCATGACCATTATGACTAATCTAATTCTATGGTGAAATAATAAGCGGGTTTTTTATAATTCAATCGCGTATATCTGTATAGAAATCTATAATTCAACCAGTGCAATAATGAAAATATTACTGCACTCCCGTGCAGTAATCTGCTTTACAGGTAAAATAAAGTGACAGGACATCTACATTCTACGCACGGGGGAAAATAAATGAATTTCAGCTTTCAGTCCAGGTGTTATATATCTAGGAGTCCATGGGCACACTATTCAGGCCTAGAAATAAAAGTAATATTCTCTAAAACAGTTAGAGGATGATTTACATGTGATAAGCAACGATATCTCGTGACGACTAACCAATTTAGCCCTCGGCCTTACGACCTCGGGCAACTAATTCGTTAGTCGTCCCTCCTATTCCAGCTAATCACATAAAATCCTCCTCTAACTATTACAAAGTGTGCCAGATTACTAGAACCATAGATTTTCGCGATAGAATCCCTCTCTACCAAGATTTTCCCGGGAACAAATTTTATCAATTATAGAAGGGATTCTGAAAAAAGATTCTACAATAATCTGATATACTTTATTAGGAGACGGATGTTCGATCGTCCAACATAGATGTAGAGATGCATTAGGCAATGTGATGCTCCTGCATATACGCTCATACATTATTATTAAGCAATCTTAACCAAACAGGAGGTTGTTCTATTATACATCAAAATTTACATATTTGGCAGCAGTGACCGAAATTCCGTCTTATAATATCATAATGAGCGCTCTAAAACTGAATATCTTTTAAGTCGGAATTTAAGGAACCCGCTGTACCATATGAAGATCATCAACTTCGGCATATCCTTTTATCTGGCATTAAGAACTTCTGTGCTCCTTATCCATGGAGCCTGCTAAATAATCGAGATAATCACTGTCTCCTAATTGCCTAGATAATGATGATTGTTGCTACCAATGATTGAAAACTATGGTGAGTTGTGTAGCAATAAACGATGTATGATTTCACACTATTTAACTTGACCAATGATTTATATGCCTTTCAACCTACAGAAATGTCGAGGAAGCATGAATTATTCTCATTTGTCGTTTTATTCTTAGGCACAAATACATCGAACATTGGCGTTTGTGTTAATAATATCAAGTTTTTGATAGCGATCATTAATAATTTATCATTTAGTCACCATTCCAGCATGTTTGCCGTGGTATGTATTTAGGCATTCTGTATAGGCAAATACTTGGCTTTTGATATGGTAATAAATTAAAATTGTAGAAACCCTATTCCAAATAGAGACTGAGTCATATGTAATTAGTTTTGAAAATCGGAAGGACCCCGGTCTTTCTTTTCTTGCAAAATGATGACATTTACATGCTGTCCAACGTACTCGGCTTGCGTCCACCAGACATGTTCACGACAATGCCTTTGTTAATTTGTTGTGAACAAGGCTGGTGGACACCAGCCGAAAACGTTCGACAGCATGTAAATGTCATCATTTTGCAATAGAAAAAAGCACTTGCACATGGGCCCTTCCGCTTTTCGAAACTAGTAGAAACCCTGTCTACATAATACATTGTGTTGTAGTGATATCGAATGGGATGCAAGGTATGTATTTACACTTTGTCAATGTCACAGTGTGTAACGTAGGCACGCTATGGAATGGAGGCCTAACTGGAATCTGATAAATAATATTTCGTGATCTTTGGTTACAGATTGAATTTTGTTTTGACACTGACTTGTTTTGTTCTATGACTAATATAATGTAATAAATAAAATATAAGCTTTTGTTAAGTAGAGGTGATTGCAATTTACATGATAACATTGATAGTTGCTGTTAATCAGCGCTTTTGTTTTAATAGCAGCAATGTTGCTTAACAAAAGACTAGCATCGCTTCATTTTCATTGAATAACAATTCCAAGATTGCTAGTCGTTCATTGTATGAACGAACATCCAATTTTGTCCATGGGAAATTATGATGAAACCTAATACTGCAATTACAACTCGATTTACAACTGTTACCGTTTGCATTAAGTTGGTGAATCGGTTGTGAATGTGTTATAGGATAACAATGGCTTGACTAACGGATGATAAATTATAAATTTAACTCAATTTGTCGTGCTGACGATTAGATCGGCTTCAAAATCTTCTGTGTCGTTTGGTAACCAAGTTCTGATGTTATGCTCACCGAGACAGCTGTTGTTGTACTATAGGACTGTTGTACTATAGGACAATGTCAGAATAATAAGAAATGTCCCTCTTTTTAGACAATTTGGTGTGTCGTTGATGCAGGGCTGCCAACAGGAAGCCAGAGAATTCTCCCTGTTTTGTTTCTGTGCCCGGCATGATGGAAGCTCCTCCGAAATTGATTCTTTGCATCACACGGTAATTATTGGATGATAATTTAGAAGTAAATTGCTTGATTAAGCATGTCGACATCTTTTTTGCAGGCTGGATTTCCTACGATGCAACACTGCCTTGAGAAAGCGAAATCCATGCAGAAAAGTGATGGTGCGAGCATAGATGAGATCGTCAGGTTGTTAGTTTTATCTTCCGAACCTGAACTCGCTTTACAAATCGGAATTGATGAAGTAAGAAGTGAGTATCTCTTGAATTTTATCAAGGTTCAAATGTCATTGATTTCTGAATGTTCAACTGTCGTGTGGAAATTAAAGATAAGACGGAATTAATCCAGTTGACATGTGCGTATGCTTTCTGGCTGCATTTATCTGTCATGGCTATGATATTCATCTGATATTCATGCTCGCTATGTTCAGACATTGCAGAGTCACTGACCTACAGTGGCAAAGGATCGAAGAACCATTTACATACATCTTGACTGCCGGAGATTTGGGAGATTTCATCAGATAATAACGAATTCCGATTTAATTTTCGAGAATATAAAGTATTGTCAACAAAGCAGTGATCCAAATTGCAGAGATTTCAATCATGTTTCAATATATTCATCATTACGAAAGTACGATTCATCATCAGCATGTGTGTCCGTAGCATACTGCTCTACGCCAGAGAAACTTGGCCGCTCAACAGCGAAGATGTAGATCGCTTCATCTGAAATGATAATGCAATGGTGAGGTGGATCTCTTCGAAGCGACTTGCAGACCGCGTTTCCATGACCGATCTGCGCATGAGGCTCAATAACGAAGATCTGCCCAAGATCGAAGACGTAATGAGCACAAGAAGACTTTGATGGTATGGTCACATGCAGCGAATGAAAGAGGAGTCGTGGCTAAAGAAGATCTTGTCCTTTGAAGTTCCTGGACAAAACCCACCAGGTCCCCCCAAGAAGAGATAGCTTGATAATATCAAGGAGGATGTGCGAAAGCTCAATCTTCATAACATCAGGCCACAAGACCGAACAGCTTGGAGAAATACCATGAAGGTGGACCAGCATTCGACGGCGTCCAACCATTGCAAGACGGTGAAAAGATGACGTTAAACGTGGAGTGTGCGAATCATTCATTATTTGCAAACACGTTACTCTAGGCGATTTTTCTGTGGGTAACTATTGACTATATGCGCAGAGTATCTTGTATCGATGAAGCACTTGCAGTTCCTAATTTCATCAGTCGGATGTTGTTGCTATCTGAGTCTTTCTTTATAAATATTTATAAATCTAAAACATTGTCTTATATCATTTTTGAATATCAAAGCCCTGGTACAAAATGCCTCTTTAATCCGTTCTCCAAACTTTTTTGTCCTTTTAGCTCACTTGCAAAATACATAGAGTAGAATTTACCGACAAAATAAATTGCAGGTAGATGAAACTTGTGAGCTTAGAAGCTGAAGATGGTTTACAATGATTTTTGAGGTGGTAGTATATTTCAGCTGGTTAATGGCCTCTGTCGGCTTCGGGAAGTGCTAGCGCTCTAGCCCTAACCTGGTGAAAGCTGCCTCTGAGCCCCACCCCTCACTTCCAGTTTCACCGGACCGGGGTGCGCGGAGAAGGAATGACAATATTGCCACTCCTGAGATATTTATCTCAGCTGAGATATTTTCGGATTTTCTGAGATGTTTTGGTTTCAGAGATTTTTTGGTGATTGATCATTTTAAGCAATTTTCACTTGTCTTTCTAAACTTCAAACACAGTACAACTACAACGTTAGTGACACTGACAGTGATATAATGATGTATGATAATAATAGTATTCATCAAATATTTCAGGAACATTTTGCACCTTTATTGTGTCACAACTAAGTGCAATTTTGAGTACAATATGTGCAATTTGAAACTGCAAGAAGTAGTTTTGCTTTCGTATGCACTATCTTTTTGACCTACTTCAGAAGTATGGTTAACAACTTCCCCATCTCAAGAGGTATGAAATTTTTGAGTTGTGTTGACGGTTCTGTTTCGATGTCAAGAAAAACAATTGACTACACTTGCATACTGCAGGATCAATCTGACACAGAACTAATTGTGAAATGCGAATATGGGGGTTTGCTGCTTTGTGTCCATTTTACTTCAGCTAATGAATTCCTGGGCTAAAAAAGTGGGAAGTTGAAGTCCTGTCTATGACGACACTGTTATGATAGATGCTAGATGCTATGCTCAGCGGAGATGTAGCATGTAGAAACGTAATTTGTATGCAATGTTTAGAATAATTATCGGTACTACAGCTAATTACGGGTCTTCGTAATGTGAAATTATAATTTCCCGTCTTCGGAATTCACTGTCCCACCCTAATGTCATATTTTAGAGCACTGAAAAGCTTTTGCTTGCCTGCTGGTACATGCAACTATTCTAGCTTTGGCCATAGACGTTGTTATGACGATGATGCCCATGAAAGGTTGTACAAAACCGAATCGCTATGTTCGTAGGGTTGTGCACGTTTCATTCCTATATGATAATTACCCGTTATTCCTCGCGCTAGATTTGAATTTTAAAAGGAGTTTGCCGTTTCGCAGTCATGTCAATGCATGCCATCAGGCAACTAAGAATTTTCAATGCCATTCTCATGGAGTTCTTGGTTTAAAAAGTTGTCTTTTGGTTTTGTATGTCTTTACAGTCATTTATAAAAACCCCGTCATTTTCGCTAGGTCAAGTGCAGGAGTCGTAAATTGTGATATTACTGATTTATCAATATATCAATCAAACGTGAAAAATTGCAAAATATTGTTTTTACTCGACTTCATGTCATCCATTGTTAGTACTCGTTCTTTCGTTGACATTGTTGTTTCTAGCTTTCCTCAGCAACAGTCATTTCGGTGTTTCAGCTTGGTTATATCCGTAAATATGTTACTGTACTACAGTACTACGGTATTACAGTAATCTGTGTATTTGAGATGTGTCATGTCATCTATTTTGCATGATATTGATTTCGATGTTTTACTCTCGAATAAATATGCTGCATCATACAAAATTTACTTGAGATATTTTTTTTGAGCTGAGATATTGGTGCAATTAATCCATAATTGTGTGCTTGTAATGATGACTTGCCATACATTTTTTTGAAATGCTGTTCACTGAAAAATCATGAAGTCCATTGTATTTTTCATGCAATATTTAAGGCTTAGTTTTTTTCAATTATCGAAAATTACACATGTCCACCATAACTTCACTTCAGATTTAAAGTATGAACCTTTCAATATATACAGTCAAACTTATCATTTTTAATAATGTCCACATGTACTTGTAACACATCTGTATTTTCCTATCATTGAAAGAGCGCATGGTGATGGACAATTGGAAATCTGCTGACGTCATCCGTCTTCTATGGTCGTTGGCCAACATTCGCCAGAGTCGATTGCAGAAAAAGGAAAATCGACTACTTTTTCTTCACCTTCAATTATATAGTCAATACGTCGGCGGTTTAATAGCGATAACTCAGCAGTATAACAGCATCGTGACGCCCCTCCTGAATTCAGCTATGTGAGTACGCATTGTGTTATCTGTGCTCCTACAGACACCCACATTGCCCAAAACTAGTATTTGGAACTACCCCAAATTACCGAAAAATCTCGCTTTCTCCAAAATGACTGAGAAAGTCTACTGCAACCGATGATGTCGAAAGAGTGTCTACAAATTTGAGGGATGTGATTTATCACATAACTCAATTAGAAAATGAACTGATGAGGTCGAAAACGCGAAGTACCAAAATTCTAATTTTTAAAAGTTGTGTGCATCAACCACAGCGCCAGAGGAGTAGATCGAAAATAAGTCAGAAGAATAACATAAAAATAACTTATTGGAGAACTGTAACTAAAAGCGAAGGAATCCTCTGAGAAATTGGGAGAATTAAGATGGAAGAAGGAAAAAAAATATGACAAGGAAACCGAAGTTGACGAAAAGGTCCGTCTTGTCACCATAATTTGTCAAAAAAGTGTCCAGAATTTTTAAGCATGTCTAATTCATTGCCTGTATTTGATGTTTTTATGTCGGTCAAAGTTTTCTATCACAAACGATGCCATCAAAAGATTTGTTCACAGAGTAGTCTTTTATGATATCTTAGTTAATATTTTTTTTAATTTCTGGACAGAGATTAGGAAAATCGTGTGCGTGATCTCAATTTGCTCACTAAGTAGTTGGGTTCTGGTAAGTCCACAATTTATCGTCCATTTCCCCCGTCTTTCGAGTGTTGCAATTTTGTATGCAAAAAGTTGTATTGAAGTCGCTAAGGGAAACACATTTATACAAATCTCAGACTTATATATAATATTTTCTTTTCAATATGAAAAGTGTCAATTGAATTGATTTGTTAAATGTTGTCCGAACAGAAGCTGAACAAGTAATCGATTGAGTCCAAAATCACTTTAAAGTGACCACGTTTCTCCATTACTACATTCGGAAGACATAAGCTGCGTGCCCGAAAAATCTAAAATTGCCCTTAGGAGCACTGTAATATTCCTATACTGATTTCTCCACATGGATTGGATTTCTATTCATGCTTGTAAAGGAATTCCAGTACTTCGCGGGGTGCCACTCCAAAATGCGGCACTCATTTATTACGAATTTTTATTCGCTAGGTATCCTTTGTAGCGTTGATAATAGCATTGGTTATAAGGCGGAAAAAGCAAATTACTTGGTTTGTCCGATATACTTAAACGCAAGCTAAGTCGAGTCAAGGTATCTTTTCACAATCAATTAATGAAACGTTGAATCTGTCAAATATCTGCTAAAGAGCTCGTATAGGACATCGTTGTCTTCGCTCCTAAACTTCAGGTTGTCTACAAGGCCTGGATATCCTGGATGAATCCTGATTTTGAAAATTTGGCCTTGATATCCTGGATAAATCCTGATTTCGTCGAAATTAAAAGTTGTGAAAAGCGTCCTGAGCCACATTTTTAACGTTTGCAATAATGTAAACAAAATGTAATTATGCTTTTCGGTGACTTAATCTTCGTTTGTGCTTTTCGATTTCATTTGATAGCGTAAAATAATGTTCGTGTGTGTTTTCTTTCTGTTTCAGGTTACCTGTGTTAATCTAAGGTTTTTTCGTAGTTCTAACGGCTCCTATTACGGCAGCTATGAAAAAATGAAGTATATCAAAGCAGAAATAATTTGGGCCTTGGATATGGTAAAGAAACACCGTTCACAACGATCATGTGATGATCAACAATCTATATTTCAAGCGATGTTCAAGAACCACCCTGTTGTTGACAACATCCAAATGGCCAAAGATAAGTTAGGCTACGTTGTGACTTTCGGACTATCTCCACATTTTCAGAAAGAGATACTAGCCAGAGTACAGACGTCCAAGGAGTTTAGCATACCTTTCAATGAGGCATTAAACAAAATTGTTCAAAGGGGACATCAAGATCTGTGGATTAGATATTTCAACGAGCACTGGTGTTGTGGTTAGTGATTTTGTAACGTCAGTATTTCTCACTCACTCGAAAGCTGAAAACATATTTGAAAGTGTCAATAAAGCATTGAATAAAATAGTGGCTCATTTGTTGATGTCTTCAATAGATTGTTGCAAATCAGCATGGCAGTCAATCATTTCACCGAAGATTTTCTGAAAAATTTCAGCACAAGTATGAGAAGGAATTGCTCCAAACAGGTACATGCTCGTTGCATGTCATTCGTGAGTGGAGCATTGCAGTATGGATTGAAAAATTACTTGGGATTTGTCAACTGTACTGCAAAGCATGTACTATCTTTTCAAAGATTCTCCTGCACGCATGGCTGATTATTGGCCACACATATTACAGGTTCAACCGCATTTCCTAAGTCTTTTTGCAAATGCGGTTAGGTACAAAACAGAGATGTATGTAACAGAGAAATAGAGATTCTACCGAACATTGAGAAATATTGCGTCGATGTGAGACCTCAACCCCATGTAGCATCATTCTCAACAGTCGTTGACGCAATCAATGACCCATTTCCTGCAGCGAAGCTGCATTTTTTCAGCTCCGTAGCGTCTCAGTTTGAGCCATTTCTACGGCGGTTTCAACACGACAAGCCTATGATTCCATTTTCATACGGTTTTCTCATGGGCCTTGTCACAGATAATGTACATTGAAAAGATTCGTAAGGCATCGGTCATGCCGGAGGTGGGGACAGACGCTTCCAAAATTCTGATACGTGATCTGAATAACGATGCAAATCTGAAGGAAATACCGCAAGTGGATCTGGAATTCGGAGCCAAACGCAGTATCCCAAAGACTTCTCATCCACGCAGAATGTTGGAGTTCGGTCAAGCCCCTCGCTATTGCATTATCGCCTTACAAAATACTCGTACTTGAGAGGAGTTCGCTGAAACACGATCTTGTTAAAGACGCTGCATCACTCTCCGCTTGTCATTTTAACCAAGTCTTCAACGCTTTGCGAAATGCGTTTTGACATTTTATTGAACAGAATGATCGATTCCAACTGCATTTCTGTATCTCTGGCTGATTGGGCAAAGCAGGAATATTCCGACTTAATTCAATCAGATTTAACGAAAAAGGAACTACAGGTAAATTTCAATGGTACTGCATGCATCAATAACAAAATATAACTGCTTAATGTTTTCTTTAGAAATCTGACATCGACGAACTTCGATTGGACGACCTCTACTGCAGTCTTCTACGAAGCAAAGAAAGTTCTTAACACCTGTGGGCAGTAGTGAAGAATGTTTTTGTCTGATTCCATGGTCAAGCGGCAGTAGAAGGTGTTTTCAACATAAGCAAGGATATGCTAATAGAGAATCTTCATGAGAGTTCAATCTTGGCGAAACGTGTGGTCCATAACGCCATTCAGTATTATGGAGGGGTTCTGCATGTTTCGCTAACTGCTTCTTTGATTGAATCGGTTAAGTATTTATGCCGGCGACGTGTAATGGTACTCGAACTAAAAAGGAATGAAGATCAGCAAGTTAAAGGCAAACGTGTTGCTGAACTGGATTGTGAATTGAACAATATTGAAACTTGACGATCGAGCTACGGTGCTCAAAAACTTGAAGACTAGTTTGTGGCCACTTGAAAACCAGATAAAAGCGTAATTCGTTTTATAACTGAGTGTTTGAAAAATATAGCAATGTAGTGTTGAAACATATAGCAGCAGTTATTTTTAGGCCTTAATGAGACAAAACGATTTTACGGCTATTATTAATGCTTTGTAATTAGGCATTCTATTAGACACAAAAGAAGCAGAAAAAAGAGAAATACGAAATACCTAGTAGGTAACGGCACTGTTAAAATGGCGATGACACAAGATGGTCATTTTATGACCATCATAAAAATTTCGATGGACTCCTTGATTTCTGCAATAACATCTCCTGGATATCTCCTGGATTTGAAAATTCCTGATGTAGTAGACACCCTGAAACTTATCTTTGGTCCGTTAAACTATCATGCAATGTTGTCTTCATGATGTGCTGGAACACTTTGAAGATATCATTTGCGACTTAGTGAAGGATGACTCATTCATAGAACATATCTCAAAGGAACCAAATGTAAGTAGGTGTGTTTAGTCGACCCCTCCGCTGACTTTTTCCTTTGTGTATCAGTTCAAAACAACATTGACAGCATTTGGGGAGGGTATTCGTGAACAGACGAATAAACTACATGGGATATTGTGAAGTCATGGAATGGCTGTATCGGTGAAATTATGTCTCAATTTCATTACAGAATTTCCTCTCAGAGAGTATCGGAGCAACTTAGCATATTAACGGCTGAAAGCATTAAAGAGGATTTGAGAATCTTCACAAAGCATGTCATCGATCAAAAGTAAGCATCTACATCAAGTTGTCTTATGTCTACCAAGATAACATTTAATTATCGATTAAGTCCAACTTCGAGTCACTTCCTGTACCTAATCATTCTACATAACTGTTGCAAAGCATGAAATATGAGATGTGTAAAAATTTCAGATTTTTCCAAATACAACAATAATCTTTTTAAAATGAAAACCATCCATTTTGCGGTTCAAACATGTTTCAAGCAAAATTGCTCATCATCAGTGACAGAACTAACATTGATATAATTGATAATATGATGAATAGCTTTTACCACTTATTCGATTCTTAATTATTGTAAAAGGCGTCTGTATATTTTAGAATTTCAATAACCTTGAAATTTGAATTCTTATGTATATAATCTTCCCACTTTCCATGAAGACTCCCTTGCAAGAAATCTTTGCGAAAGAGATAAGTGCAATATTATAATGTAACACGTGACAATTTTCAAATAAATTAATTGATTTCCATGGTCAAACAGACTTGGACCCATATTTCCTGTGTCTGATGAATGATGATCAAGTAAGAGCGTTTATTGCACATTTGATGAATAATTCAGGACGTGATACAATTTTGTTGATAGTCACATGATACCTGCGCGTCCTTTTTGTAAAATCAAATTGTCTTGAAACCATCACTTTGAATATTTCGTGCATATTTGATTCAAATGATGAGAAAACTTGAATAAATTCAATCATGACATGACAAGTTGAATAACGTTTTTTTCTTTTATCAAAGAAATTAATTAAAGAAAAAATTAAAGAAAATCATTTATTGTCAATCACATGATGACATACATCAATTTAATGATAACAGTTAGCACACGTAGGCCTACACAGTAAAGATCATTCGGAACTAAAGCATACCAAAAGTTATAAGTTTCGGTCTGCATTTTTCGGGAAACCGTCGCTGCGTTTGTCGCCGGGATGCAGGTTCTTGATAGAGGTTGCACAGAATGGAGCTTCGACCGCGCTCCAGCTGAATAATTTTTATATCAATAATGTAATGATGCTCCCAAATTTTCGAATGTATCGTCGACAAAGGGAAGGGCAACAAAGATGTGCAACATCTTTTTGAATTTTAGATATTAGATGAGCACTTACTAAACAGCGATTCTGGAATGGATGGAAGCATGAACATGCATGATTACATCAGATCTGCGGACATGGAATTAGCGATCAACAGGAGAGAGTTAACGTCTGAAGAGGTGATCTCTGCATCGGTGCGATGAAAAAGGGCAGATCCCCAGGCTGTGACCAGAGTTGGAAAAGTCGGAATTGGAATTAATGCCGATCCGGAATTAATTCCATTTTTCGTCGGAATTGGAATTGGAATTGACGATATTTAAATCTACTGGAATTGGAATTGGAATTGACCTTGATAAACCTCAATTCCACTTTTTCGATAGACCTGTGATAAATCTATTTGTACAAAAATTGAAATCACAGTACTCGGCCGTTGTGTCGACTGAACGCAGAGATAAGAGAGAGAGATAGATCGACAGAGGTAGCTTTATTCTATTGTTGAATAAAGGGTGTTAATTGTGACTTCGATGGGCCTACAGCCCCGGACAATGTTATTTCAGCGATTAAGCAAACAATGAAAAGACAATCATCTTTGTTCAACCTGTTATTTAGTTATTTATCAA